>JAYDZE010567292.1:0-12166 GCA_034509125.1 Monilaria moniliformis
TTATTAAAATATTTTATCTAAATCCACAATCTAATCTTTCTATATTTTAGACATATTTCAATCAAATCTTTGGCTAGTAATCAGGGCGTCTTTTGGATGAACCGCGTTGAACGATTCAACAACTCCTCCCAAAAAGCCTTGACTTTTTGGTTATTTACGATGACCGGGTCTCCACTTGTATCGACATACAACTCGAATATCCGCTTTATTTCCTTGGGGGTGTACATCGCTCACATGTTGTGTGAGAACGGCTCATCAGAAATTTGGATGTCGTCCAACGCTTGGGTAGGGATGTCGGAGACGTATGCACCTTGGGGCGTCGACAACTGGGCAAAACTTGGAGTGACGCGCTTCCAAACGATATATTGTTTATATTGAATGGTAGAGTGACTAGATTGTAGTCTTCAAAATGAACCAACCACACCATTTATTTTTATCGTTGTTGCCCGAAATAACGTAAATTGGAATTTGGTGTGAGTGAAGAAGAAGAAAAAGAAGAAGAAGAGAGAGAGAGAAAATATAGAAGAAGATGATAAAATGGTGTGAAAATGAAGTGGAGGGAATGAGGTATTTATAGTATGAGATAGAAGGAGTTTTGGTAATAAAAAAAGAATGATATGTTGGAAAACGACTAGCAATGGACATTGAAGGAAAAATTAAATTTTTTATTTGAAATTTGATTTTATCAAATTTTAGAAAAATGAAAAAATAAAAATCGACCAAAAGTGAAACTAACTTGTACGTAGGGATGCCCGGTTCAAACCGGAACCGGAACCGAAACCGCCGGTTTTGGAACCGGAACAGTCAGAAACGGTTCCGCCGAAACCGGAAATTCGGTTCTGGCGGTTCGATTCCGGTTCCAAAATTTCCAAACCGGAACCGCCGGTTTCCCGGTTTTCAAGGACGGCAGGGGTAGGGGGTAGGGTACAGGGTAGGGCTGACGGAATGGCAGAAAACCGCCGATTTTGCAGCAGAAGCAGGCTGTTTTGGCAGAAAAACCGGCGGTTTTCTACAAAAACCGGCGGTTTCGTCGGTTTTTATCATATATTTTTTCTAAATTTTAATTTAAAATCAATTTTTTCCCACTCATTTTTATATGTAAATACCCCCTTATCCTCCTCATTTCAACTCACTCTTATTGTAATAACAAGAATTCTCTCTTCTCTACCTCCAATTTCTCTTATCTCTATCTTTATCATTCTCATTCTAGACTTCTAGCTCACTCCTCTTATGTTAATAAGAATTCACAATTCTCTAAAAACACTTGGTCTAGCACATTCTAAATATTACTGCAGTATTAACAAGATTAGCAAGTTAACAACTGCCCTAAATATTACTACAGTATTAATAAGAGAAATTATGTAATTGCACATCCAATTATCTTAAAATTTAAGATAATTAGAAGTGCAGTTATATAATTTCTCTTATTCATTATTCATTACTGTAGTTTGTAATTTGTTAATTATTGATTTACTTATACTCGTATTCGAGTTTCTACTTCAATCAACTTGAATTTAAAAAAAAGAAGGGCAAAACCGGAAACTGGTACCGAAACCATCGAAAATCGGCAAGAAACCGGCGGTTCGGAACCAGAACCGGCAATTTCCTTAGCGGTTCGGTTACTATCGGAACCGGAACCGACGGTTTTGGAACCGTGAACACCCCTAAGTACAATTATTGTATTGGCCCGTCAATTCTCATCAAAGCTTGTGTTGGATTGCGACCTTTCTTTCAATTTTTATTATTAAATAACGTATCATGTGCTTTACTAAATGTCAAATTCATACAGTAATTAAAAATATTGATAAATCAATCCTTCGCAATGAATTTCATTCCCTGTCGAAAATAAAGATACTTGCCGGAAAATCTAGGTAGCCGCCCAATGTTTTGAGGTAAGCCGTTGGACGGCAACTCAGTTTTATTTTTCAAGGATTTGGTAAAAAAAATTGTAGTGGAAGCAATAATGTACATAAACGATGTGAAATATGAGTATAATCAAATGAGAATAGATATCTTTAATGAGAAATATGGATATATGATGAACAAAATTAATAAAATCTATGAATGTAAGTATTCAATATAACACACTAAAAAACCATGTTAATGCACTTGTGCATATATTATATTGATTTGTTCATGTATAATTCTCACTACAACTCATCTCTGTATATAGATATTTATACACACACGTATTTGTATGCTAGAAAACGAATTAGATAACCAAAATATGTACAAAATATTTCTTTTACCCAAATTAGTCTAAAAAGCATACCACACCTCAATCAAATTCATCGAAATTCAGAGATCATAATTTATAAATTAAGATATGCATAACATGGATAAGTAAGATGCTCTTATTATATCAGTTGCAGCCAACCCCAACACCAAGTACTCACGAAAGAAACATCACTTCACATTGCAACACAACGTGTACACAATCCATAACTTAATATTCTTCAACAACCAACACAATCTTCACACAATGCAAGAATCCTTAGAATTATCAGCAACAACGATTTTATTATAGGCATCAAGGGTAAGAAAATCCTTCAAGATTGGTGCCAAGCATTGCCTTGTGAACATCTTGCAAGCCTCCTCATACATACCACTATCAAATCTCTCCTTCCCAACCTCTCTTTCAATCCTCGCCATTTCCTCTCCAACCACTTCATCGAATAGGAAAGGCGTGACCTTGACGCCCAGCCCGTCTCCGTCCAAATCTGCACTATATCTCAGCCACTGCCAGATCTGCACCCGGCTTATCTCAGCCGTTGCAGCATCCTCCATTAGGCCATAGAGCGGCACTGACCCCGTCCCCATCAGCCACGCCGCTAGGTATTGGATCCCCACCCTTGTGTTGAGGCGTAGGCCCTCCATGGTGCGTACACCTCTTGGTAGCTCGAGAAGGTCAACCTCAGTCAAGGTGGCTACATCTTCTCGCGCCACCTCTTGTATCTGGTTGTCCTTGTCGCCCATCCTGCCGTTGAAAACTTCCATGATGGCCGGGATTAGGCCGGGGTGGGCTGCCCATGTCCCGTCGTGCCCTGCCTCCACTTCTCTCAACTTGTCCTTCCTGACCAGCTCCAGAGCTGCCTCGTTCGCCGCCGGATCATCTTTGATTGGGATCTGAGCCGCCTGCTCAAATAATTAAGGATCATAACCTCATGCACAAGGATGGAACCAAGAAAATTTATTAATTGAAGCTGGATTTTATAAATTTCGAATTTGAAATTTCAATAAACTAGATTTCCTATAAATCAATTTGGTGGTAAAGGCTTTTGCATACCAATTCGTACAAAATGCTAACATTTTGATGACTATATAAATATAAAAAAATTAAAATTGAATCCATTAGTATATATACGATGAAACAAGATAGGGATCCACCGAGAATTGAATTTTTAGTAAGAAATAGGAATGGCGAATAATCGGTGAAACATATATGTGTTAAATTTGAAGAAGGTTACTAACCATTCCTCCCATAGCGTGGACGCCGCGCCTGTGGCAAGTCCTGATGAGCAAATCGGAGTAGCTTTTCATGAAATGCTGAGTCATGGAGACTTGGATTCTGTCGGGAAGAAGGCGGTCAGGATGAGCTTGGAATGTCTTGATGTAGCTGAAAATGTAGTCCCATCGGCCGCAGTTCAATCCGACGGAGTGATCCTTCAACTCGTGGAGAATTTCATCCATTTGAAAGACTGCCGGAAGTGTTTCGATCAGCACGGTGGCCCTGATGCTACCCTTGTCGATTCCAGCCATTTTCTCTGCCTTTTCAAAAACTCTATTCCATATCTTGGCTTCCCTGCTCAAATTGTACACAAGCGTAAGATGATCTCATTTCAAGTACAAGAAATTCGGATCCGAGGGAGCGTGTCCAAATTTTTTAGATACTATCATACGACAATAGATGTAACACTACTAGTCTATGATGCAATAGAGGATCTAGCATGAAATACAATTTTCCACTAAATGTAGGATTAGAAATTGGTACCTGGAGTGTTCCATTTTAGGGAGATAGAAAAAAGGTCCGAATCCTTTGCCTTGCCTTTGGCGAAATACGGAGCAATTGTGGAAGAAGTAGAGGCCGAAGTCGACTAAGCAAGCGGTGGCGGGGACACCGTCGATGAGGATGTGAGCCTCCGGCAAATGCCAGCCTCTGGGGCGGACGAAGAGCGTCGCTATGCGTTGGTTGAGCTTGTAAACTCTGTCCCTGCCTTTGTCGTGGAACGTTATAGTCCCATTGATAGCATCTCTTAAGTTAACCTGCCCTCTCATGAGGTTCTCCCAACTTGGTGAAAGTGCATCCTCAAAATCAGCCTGCATAACAGATTCATATTTTTTCAAGCTTTATTTCATACAACCACACATTTCTTTTGGTCATATAACTACTGCTTTTTATGACTGGGGTCAAGTAATTTCAAAATAAATAAAACAAGAAACACTTGCCATGAAAACCTTGGCTCCGGAATTGAGTGCATTGATGACCATCTTCCTATCCACAGGCCCAGTGATCTCCACCCTCCGATCAGCCACCGCCGGCGGCACCGCCGCGCAGACCCACTCGCCGTCTCTGACGAGCTTCGTTACCGGATCGAACCCCGGCAACTCCCCATTATTGTACCTCATCTGAGCATCCTTCCTGCAATCCATAGCATACTCAATATCTTTCTTGAACTCTCTCTGCAAATCCGCCACAAACTGCAGAGCATCCTTACTCAAAATTGTACCAAATTCTTCATCATATCTCCCCCTTATTTCAACTCCCTCCGGCACATCATACCCCATCGCGTTTACACTTTTACTCAGTATATTTCTTTTTTAATTTACGTCTTCAAGAATTTGTGAAGATCAGAAATTGGAATGATGAAATGTATAGTAAGTTGGTGGGGGTGGCTATTAGGGAGGAATATACATGGTATGAAAATAGATGGTTAGGTTTCACTAATTTATATTATTATGCATATATGTATGCAAATATTTTGAGTTGGTGGGGGTGGCTATTAGGGAGGAATATACATGGTATAAAAATAGATGGTTAGGTTTCTCTAATTTAGATTATTATGCATGTATGTATGCTATTTTGATGCATAATATTGAGATTGAATAAAACAAAAATTCATAAAAATAAAATTAGGATTTTTTTTGCTCTTAGATGGTGAAAATTTACTACTATGAGTTTGTAAATAAATTTGTGGATTCAAATCCATTAGAAAATGAAAATTCTATTTCAAAATTTATAGTCAAAATTCTTATTTAAAATAGATTTTTAACCTTAACGAGAGATTTTGGATTCAATTCTGTTAGTGTGTGGGTATTTTTTCTTTTGTATAGTGATAATAGTCCCGTCTGTCCCGTCTATATGTGGTGTAGTATTTTTCGTTTTATGTGATGGTACAATGATCCCACCTACTTACAATATAGTGCCTTAATTAATTTATATAAATATATACTTTAAAAATAGACACAATCGATGTGGAGGTGCGTCAGCTGATGCATTATTATATGCTAACTAGAGCAAGGGTTTGGGTTTATAGGGGTATTATTCAATGTGAAAATGGGTGGCGAAGATAACGCACTCACTATGAGCAGAAACACCAAAAATTAAATTGAAAACTAAAAGTGGGTGCTGGAAAAGCACTGATATAGTGCATTATCTTATTGCATGCTATCATCAAATTTAGTGCTTTAGGTTAATTTATTTTGTACTAATCTGAGAGATTGAGGTGTTTCTCTGTTTTATTCGGAAGGTGTTGAGATTCAAAGAACCCCACCCCCAAAGATAAACTTGTAGATTATTGTGTGTGATTAAATTGAAAGGAGTTAACAAAATATTTAAATTTAGGGTTGTTCCAAAGAATAAAATTATAAAATCACAGTTAATCACTTTTGTACAATTTAATAATCCATAATAATTATGTAAAGCTTCTGCATAATTTCCTTCCAATTGAGCTGACATCCGTTATTAGGGCTGCTTATTCGGCCGGTTCGGTTCTAACCGAACCGAACTGGCCGGTTAACCGGAACCGAAATAGTAGCATTCTACGGAACCGGAACCGGATCGGTTATTCGGTTAACCGGTTACAAAATTAAAATTTTCAATTTTGTTGCAACCGAATAACCGGTTACAAAATTAAAATTTTCAATTTTGTTGCAAGTGGGGTTTGAACCCCTAACCTTTTAGATGTTATGATACACTTTATCCACTTCAACACATACACTTATTGTATATTTTATAAACATAAAATTTATTTATTATTAAAATTGAAAAATATGAAGAAAAAAAATCCTACCAACATTTCTCGATTTTTCCCCCGATTGTCAATTACCAAAAAAAAAAATCCCACCAACATTCATCAGAAATTTTCACACATTACACATTTATTGCGATAGAAACATTAAATTAACGCACAGCCTGTTTCGGCAGCTCTGATTTTAAATGGGCTTAGCTTAAATGAAAGCAAAAAGAGAATATAAATAGGGGCCCTGATCTTATCAGCCTATGTATAATTCAGAAACAATTAATTCAATTCTACAAAATAAAATAATCCGACTCGAATTGATTGCTACCATTTAGGTTTAGTTATTTCATAATTATAATTTAGGTTTATCCATATTTCCAGTTAATCCCTTAACATTTCATAGCAGACGGTCCCAAAATAAATAAATAACTATTTGTTGTGAAGATATATATTAGCTAGGAAATGGTGTTATGCATAATGTAATTTATGCATTAAATCGATAGTTATCACTTTCCTTTTCCAATTTGGGCCTAACAAACAGAAACAAAGAATGTGATTACGCCATAATTTTTCTTTACTTATTTTTTCTATTTAATTTCCACTATTGATTTTTCAAAGTAGAAAAAAGCAGACTCCCGTGCTTCGTCCGGAGGGTGCAGGCTCAAAACCTGAAATAAAAGAATGAGAGGTAGGGTACACGTACACCATACACTTCAAAAAAAATTGTTATTAAAATCGGTTATTAACCGGTTATCGGTTATAACCGGTAATCGGCCGGTTATAACCGATAACCGAATTCTAGCAAATTCCCAAACCGGAACCGAACCAGTGCCTTATCATACGGTTATCGGTTACCCGATAACCGGCCGGTTCCGGGTCGGTTATCGGTGTAACCGATAACCGGTAACCGTATAAGCAGCCCTATCCGTTATGGTCGCTCATCTTCGGCGCAAGAGCGCTCAATCAGTGAGTTATTACGCACTCTTTCAAGGGTGGCTATAAAAATCACAATTAGTGTTTATAAAAGAAAAAAAATTACATACAAAAAATTAGTCAATTTTAATGGACCCTTTCACTTTATACACAAAACACAACATTTTATATTAATGGTTTTAACTTTAAATTATATTAGTGTCTAAATACATAAGTTTTTGGTGTATTATGATTTTTCACATGATTTTTGAAAGTTGCAAATAAATACATAAACTTAAACATTATTGTAGTTTTTCCACAAATTAACACAACAATTGACTTGACACCACCTCATCAAATAACATCATTTTACTCACGCAATAGATTTAGAGAAAGGGTTAACGCATACATACATGAACTTCAGATGCATTTTAGTTTGCACACAAATTTTGAAAGTGAATAAAACACAAACTTAAACATTGTTATAGATTTTCGAAAACTAAATATATGTGAAAATTGAATCTAACATGGTTAACTTGTGTAAAGCTCTCTCTCACTATGAGGGCAAGAAAGAATATTATTCTTGTACGTAAAAATTATTTTGTTAAAAGTTATTGTTCTTATAATTTAAAATTACTTTGTTAAAAGTGATTGTTGTTAAGAATTAAAGTTATTGTTTTTATGAATAAAAATAATTGTTCTTATGAATAAAAGTCACAGTGTGTCCTAATTAAAAAATGACACTTCTTATAATTAAAAGTGATTGTTGCAAAAGATTGTAGTTCTTAACAAAAGCTATTTTTTTAATATTTTTTTTTAAGACCGGATTGGGCTGGGTCAAACTCATGTCCCCATCGGGTTTGACCTGCGTTCCCTGTGCGTGCACTCGCAGAAGCGTGCCCCTCTAACATGACATTTGACGTGACAATACTTAAAATAAAATAATACCCACAAAATTAGACGTTCACAAAAATATATATCAACTCTTTTTTTTAGAGAAATAAAGCATCTATTAATCAGCATGAACTGTTATCAGATACAATATTAAGAAGCCAACTAGGAAAACTATCTTGCCACACCATGGTGATATTCATACTCGACGCATATTTAGCTAAACTATGAGTTGCCATGTTTGTCTCTCTACTCACATGATATACTCCAAGAAGCGTATTTTGTCGAGCCACCTTGATAATGTCTCTGATATCTAATGGTAGGATATCATCCCCTTGCTCCTCATTTGTCAGAAGTCGCATCGACAACATTGGATCCGAGTGGATCTCTATTGGACTTATCTGGCACACCGAACTTAATATGATTTCATCCATTATCGCCAGCACTTTTGCGATCATTATATTCGTTCTCGGTGGAGTTCGTTGCGACCTCGCTGCCACTGTTCTTCATTCCTCATTTCGAATTACCACTCATGCTTCAAACTGTGAGGCTTCTGATTTGTATAGCACGTCTACATCCATGAGATATACGAATTTCTTCGGCCGCTTCCATTTTCTTTGTGAAGCTCTGTGCAAGGAACGGTCGTCCATTTCTAAAAGCTTCACACATTTCCTCACTGCTCTCCTCCGAAGGCATGAAGCCTGGCCCCTCCTGATCATGTTTCCATTTACACAAGTATTTCTCACTTGCCACATCATAACGCACCACACCTCATACTCCTCATCATCAAAGAGCTCACTCACCGCCTCTGCAATATCTCGTATCCCTATCATGTCTCCCTTTTTCAACATCATCTTAAACTTGCTTTTCTTCCAAATGTCTTTCGCAAATGGGCTGTAAAGAAGACAATGTTCCATTATTGCCCATCCATCCTTACAAATTCTACATACCCCATCGATCGGTATATGGTATTCCTTAAGATTAGCTTCGGTTGGTATCATATTCTGCATTACTCTCCACATGAATATCCTTTTAGCGGTACTCGAATAGACATTTGTTCCACCATGGTCTTCCATTCGTGCTTTCCTTCGTTGCCTTTGTCTGCCTTTTTATCTGTCTTCGGTACACCGATTTCACCGTATATTTTTTCCCGAGGTGCATACATCCACCATATCTCATCCTCTTTTCCTCCTTCACCAATCGGTGTCTTGAGTATTCATTCTACTTCATTAGCCGGGAACCATGTTCTTATCATATCCTCATCCCACTCTCATCTCATATTAATCATCTCATGAACTCTCTCAATCGGGCAATTTCCTTGCAGTTTTCTTTCCACATTTCCTTCATCCAACCCTAGCACCCACCTGTCTTCAAACACTTTAACTTTGTTTCAATTGTCGACTCTCCATTGTAAGCCTTTCTTTAGAATCTCTCGGCTATATATTATGGATCGCCACATATAAGAACACTTAGGTATTGTCGTTGACACTTAGGTATTGTCGTTGCCTGAAGCATGTCACCCAATTTGCAATATCTAGCTTTGAAAATCCTTGACACCGAGGATCCCAAATTCACTAGCATTCGCCACAATTGGTTTGCTAGCAGGGCCTGATTAAAGGAGTTCAAGTCCCTGAAACCAAAACCTCCCAAATCTTATGGTAGACATAAAGCTCTCCACCTCTTCCAATGTAGTTTATGTTTCGTTTTCTTTCGCCCCACCAAAACGCCGCACACACTCTCTGAATATCTTCGCAAATTCCATTGGACAGCTTGGAGCACTGCATCGCATATGTTGAGATTGCTTTTATCACCGCCTTCAAAATGACCTCCTTCTCTCCTGCTTAGAAATCCCTATGGCGATTCCACTCCATTTTCATTTCATCACTCTATCTTTGATATAACCGAATTGTAGCTTCTTGTTTCGTAAAACTAGTGAAGAGAGTCCCAAATATACTTGTAAACATCTTAATTATTCCATTCTCATTACCCTCTTCACCCTAGGAGCATCTTCATGCCTTGTGTTTGGGCTGAAAACAATCAACGACTTCTCAAAATTTATAATTTGGCCAAAAGCATTCTCATATCTAAAAAAATTCAAAGGGAAGCCCAATCTTTTCATCATTGCTTCCAGAAAACACCATTCAACTCTGTCATATGCTTTGCTCATATCTATCTTCGTTATCACATATCCAATCTTTCCTTTTTTTCCCGATTCCTCATCCAGTGTTGACATTCGTAGCTTATTAAAACAATATCCGTAATCATCATCCCTTTGATGAAAACGCTTTGGTTTTCATCTATTACATTCCTAAGCACTTGTTTCAGTTGATTGGCAATGCATTTCGCCACAATCTTATATGTAGTATTGCATAAACTCAGGGGTCTGAATTATGTGACGTTCTTCGGCTTTTTGGTCTTTGGGATGAGCACCAATAGAGTATCATTCCATCTCTCAAGATCAACATCTCCATTAAGCACTCTGAGGACCGCCTTCCTAACTTTATTACCCAACTCTGGCCAGAATCGTTGGAAGAATCGTGCGGGGAAGCCTTCCGGGCCAGAAGCTTTCATTGGATGCATATAAAAAATTATCGCTTTTACTTCAAATTCCTTATACTCTTTATCAAGCATCTCATAATCCTTTGCACCAATCCTTTCTTGGACGCCTATATCGCATGCTCTATGTTAGTTGCCGCTGACTTGCTAGATTTGAAAAGGTCCAAGAAGAAATTACGAAATATTGTCGGATGGAGGTTGTAGACGCAATAGATCAAGTCAATGTTGCAGGCAATTAGCCAAACAAGGACAAAAAAGGGATCCATTTGCCACAACATACAATATAGGCTGAAGAGACCACCCCAATTTTAGATAGGTTGAGCCAAATCAGCGAAATCAACACCACCAAGTACAAAATAATCGTCCCCTATTTCAAAATCACTAACCACCTCAAAATCAACACCAATCCTACTGACCACCTCACCAAAGAGATTTTCATCCCCAAAACATCCACCCACTACAGGGGTAGCCAAGACCAACAAGGAATCTGGAGGACATGATGAGAGAGCTTATTACTTTGCAGCAGTTCATACAGAACAATCTCCAGACCAACAACGAGGTTGTGCACAAGGTTCAAGATGCCCAGAAGACAAATGGCAAGTTTGGAGTCCTTAACAAGACAAATGTCTCAACTAGCGGTGGCAATGAACGAGTTGAGGGGGTAATGAAGGTAGGAACCCTGCTCAAGTACAACAGTCGCAAATGGAGAATGTAAATAAATCACCCTCAGACTGGGATTGGAATTGGAAGAACCAAGAAGAGTCGAGTTTCAAAAAGAACCTAGGAAAATTGTTGGGAATCCGAGGAGCAAATTACCACCGAAGAAGATAAGGATGGAAGTTTGAGGGACCACTCAATTCAAAACCAAAGGCAATACCCCCTACCTTTGTTGCTTGACTAAGAAAAAGAAAAAGGATGATCTTGTCAATTTCATGGCGATTTACAGTAAACTCGAGATCAATCTACCCTTACTCCAAGCCTTGAGAATTCCGCCCTTGGAAAGTTCGTCAAGGATTTCATCGCTAGAAAATCAAAGGGAGAAGGAAAGATAGTGATCAGGAGAACGTGTCAGCAATAATCCAGAAGAAGCCGTCATCCAAGAGGGCAGACCCAGGTACGTTCTCGCTGCCCATAGTAATAGGGAACGTTTTTATCGAGCATGCTATGTGTGACTTGCGTGCGTCAATAAATGTTTGCCTCTATCGGTGTACAATAACTAGGGGTGAGCATTCGGTTTTCGGTTCGGTTTTTTGCCCAAACCGAACCGAACTGAAAAACTGAATTATTTTAAAAATTAAAACCAATACGAACTATGAAAACTGGACCAAACTGAAAAAAACCGAAATATCATAAAATTATCCAAAAAACCGAAAAAACCGAAAAACCGAAAATCCAAAAATCCAAAATTTGTATGTATATATATGAAATATATATATATATATATATATATAGTTACGTAAAAATATAAATATATGCATATATTAAATATATATACATATATAAATATATATACATATATTTAGTTATTATTATATTATTAATATATATATATATATAATATTAAATAT
>JAYDZE010567303.1:0-30499 GCA_034509125.1 Monilaria moniliformis
AGAGAGAGGAGGTGCAGTGCAGTGAATGGGGAGATCACGATCACGATCATTACAGTAGCACGAGTAGTTCATCTGACGATGATGATGATGATGATGATGATGATGATGAGAGGGAGGATTTGAAGTCAAGATCTGATTTTGGGACTAGGTCGAATCTCGGCTCCGTGAAAAACGAGTCCTCCGCCCCCGCCGCGACTAACAATGTGAATATGAATTCAAAGTTCTCGAGCAAATCGGAGAATTTGTCGGAGGAGTACGATTCGTCGATGAGTGGGGGGGATGGGAATCACAAAGAGGGGAATTTGGACAGGAGGATCGTGGTGAGGCACAAAGATTTGGTGGAGATCGTAGCGGCGATCAGGGAGTATTTCGAGAAGGCCGCCGCTGCTGGAGACCAGGTCTCCGAGATGCTGGAAACCGGCAGGGCTCAGCTAGATCGGAGCTTCAAGCAATTGAAGAGTAAGTTTTGAACTTTTTGGGCTCTTGAATCAAGAGTTTGATTATTGTTTGCTGTGTCAAATAGATAGTGTCTTTCAGATTGAATCTCTTAAATGTTTGTAGTATTGAAATAGTGAATGGTGATTGGTTAATGCAACTTATTACAACATTTGTGATGTATAAGGTGTAGAAAGTTGAGCGTTTATTTCTTTGGGTGTTATTGTAGAGACAGTGTATCATTCTAGTGGAGTGCTAAGTAACTTGAGCTCTAGCTGGACATCTAAACCTCCTTTGGCTGTTAAATACCGGTTTGATCCCAGTTCAATTGAGCAGTCAGATGATTCCAAGAGTCTTTGCTCCACATTGGAACGGCTCTTGGCGTGGGAGAAGAAACTGTATCAAGAAGTGAAGGTATAGATCTAAAATCTCAACTTTATTCATTTTAGCTCTTTGGTATTGAAGATTTGATGTATGTTCCTGCTCTTACATGGCCGTAATTGACAATTGTGAGTAAAGATGCCTTTGTCTTGGAGTCATTTCATGAACGCTACTGTGTTTTGAAGGTTAGGGACATTGCATATACTTGTGGGCTGGGTGTTGGTTGCACCTTTCTTCTTTCTTCTATAAGCTTATTATTTTCTTAGATTCCTTGTATTATATGTAATGTGTAGAGTTAACTGTTTATGGTGTGGGACAATGACAGCCTGGAATTTATCTTGGGGTGTCAGCATGTCCCATTCTGATAGGTCTTGTCTTCAAAAAAAGAACTTATCTTTTGTTCCAGCTGAGGTTTTGCTGTCATCAAGAAAATAAAATGAACAATCTCTATGTTGTAACAAATTTCCATTAACTATGTTTCAACAGATTCTATTAGTAGGAAGTTACTTTTTACTTGTACCTCCAGTTGTATGGTTTTTGTACCTGTATCCGTCTTTATGCATGTGGACTTATTCTTGAGGGCCTCTGATATTCGGTGTTACTTAGAGTATGTGAAATTTGGGATAGTGGAGGTTTTCTTGCTGATATAAGGTCCCCCTCCCACCATCCTTAATACTAAATGTGTTGCCACTTTGTTCTACTGATTTTTCATTATTGTGTTGATATGATACTCAGGCAAGAGAAGGGGTAAAAATCGAGCACGAGAAGAAATTGTCTACACTTCAAAGCCAGGAATACCGGAGTGAAGAGCAATCCAATTTGGACAAGACAAAAACATCAATAAATAGGCTTCAGTCTCTAATTGTGGTGACTTCTCAGGCGGTGTCAACAACTTCGTCTGCTATTATTGGTCTAAGAGACTCCGACCTTGTCCCACAGCTCGTGGAACTTTGTCATGGGTAAGTCTGATCTCGTCTGCGTCTATGAAATGTCAGTTCTCAATATGTTTGAAGTGGATATTTATAGCCTCCCCCAACTCAAACCAATTTTGCTTTTTCAATCTTGTTTTAGAATGGTAAAAAGATTTCTAGAGGTAGAAAATTCCATTTATTCTTCTATAGTCTCATTCGTGTTGATATCTGCTAGTGCATTTGCTGCGTTGGAGTGAACATTATAGAAACTTCTTCTGTCTCCCTCTCTCTCACCCACGGGCAAGGGGGAGGGGAAGGCAGTGATGAGGCCAAAATTTATATGATTATATCAATCTCTCTCAATAGAGATCATGGGGAAGGCGGCGGTCAATCCTTCATGCCGTTTAGAGGCCAAAATTGCTATGATTATATCAATCATTCTCAGTAGAGATCATTCATCGTGGAAAAATGAAAATACAAATGTGTGGCAATGGATACAACGACACTCTGCATATGGCATCTTACTAGCCTTATTATTTGTGTTTACCATGATTTTATTGTGACTGAAAATGAAATGCAGGTTTATGTACATGTGGAAATCGATGAATCAGTTCCACGAGGTCCAGAACGACATAGTGCAGCAAGTCCGTGGCCTGGTGAACCAAACAAATAAAGGCGAATCAACATCCGATCTGCACAGGCAGGCAACGCGCGATCTTGAGTCAGCTGTATCCGCCTGGCACTCCAGTTTCTGTCGTCTGGTGAAATTTCAGAGGGATTTCGTCTGCTCCCTCCACGGTTGGTTCAAACTCACCCTCCTCCCTGTGCACATCGAGACCAGCAATGGACCCAGAGAACTATCTCAGGTCTTCACCTTCTGTGACGAGTGGAAACTCGCGCTCGACCGCGTCCCGGACACCGTCGCATCTGAGGCCATCAAGAGCTTCATCAACGTCGTCCACTCCATTACCTCCAAGCAAACGGAGGAGCTCAAGATCAAGAAACGGACCGAATCTGCATCCAGGGAGCTCGAGAAGAAGGCCTCCTCTCTCCGGAGCATCGAGAAGAAGTACTACCACTCCTATTCCATGGTCGGGATAGGGCTCCCCAACGACAACGGGCAAGCCCTCGACGCGCGGGACCCGCTGTCGGAGAAGAAGTTGGAGCTGGCAGCCTGCCAACGGCGCGTGGAGGATGAGATGGTGAAGCACTCGAAGGCCGTGGAGGTGACGAGGGCGATGACGCTGAACAACATCCAAACGGGGCTGCCCGGAGTCTTCCAAGCCATGACCAGTTTCTCTGCTTTGATGACTGAAGCTCTTGAAACTGTGTGCACAAGATCATACTCCATTTAAATATAAAAAGAACCCTACATAATTGTTTTTCTTGCTAATCTTTTTTGGGTTTTGAGGCAAGTTTTTAGAAATACAATGGCTGGCAAATTTATTATTTTTGTTTCTTTGATTATTGTTGTGAGTTGTTGTAATATGTGAATATGTTGGGAATTTTGTAGCTCATTATCATCATCATCACTCCTTTTGCTGATGGGATGATGAAACCGCTGTGTACATAAAAGTGCTTGCCATTGTTGTATGAGAGTTTCACTTTTCCCTATAGATGAATAAATTTCATTGCTCTCTCTCTCTCTCTCTCCAGGTGAAATCTTCGCAGTACGCACATGTATTCAAGAAAATAAATTGAGCAGATGCAAACTTTGTACAATCATCCACCAAATTTCTGACACTATCTCATCAACACATTAAACTCAAATTTTCTGCTGCTTGCATGTGATGATTCCCGACGATGCCTGCCTCTTTTAACACAAAATAAACAACCATTTCTCTCTCTGCTCCAAATTGTTGGTACAAGAAATAATACATATTATACTATTACATATAGATAAAAGAAAGATTTGGTGATGCGCATGTACACAAATGGTAAAGACAATCCCACAAAAGGAGAGTAAAGACAAGCAAAACAAGGAAGAAGATGAAGATAGAAGAGCAAAGTTGCATTGAAATATGTGACTGCAGTCACTGTCAGACTGCATGTTGGTTTCCTTTGTCTTGTTGCTCACACCCCACCTACAAACTGGGATTGCTAGTAATTTCCCTATACTTAACTCTTAATATTCAAATTAATGTCTCACTGCACTAATTATTATTGTTTTCTAACTAATCTTTGATCTTGAGCCCTTCCTGTCGGTCTCTTGACCAAAAACGATAAATCAACGTATGTTTGAGAATTCTGCATAAGTTGGACCATTATAGTGACAATTTCACTCTTATTATCTCAATTACTAAATGAAAAATTGAGAAAATAAAGAATTTAAATTAAGGATAAAGAAAACATGAAAAGTTTAATGTCTTTTTTATTATAGAATTTTGAATTGGGAGACTTATTCAATAACACAATTCATTTTCAATATAGGATACTTATTCGACGGAAAAACGCTGCTGCTTTTATAGTTTTATATGGATTCAGATTCTCGAGAACATGATAAACATATAATAATGGTTGCCTTTAAACTATATATATAATATATATGTATGTTTGAATCATTTTATGAGAAAAGAAAATGATAGATTGTAAAAAAGGTATAATAATCAGAATGGCAATGATAACAATGTAACACAGTGATGCATGCATGATTAATTATTTTCACATATGAAAGCAAAAGAAGAGATACTATGTGAAGGTGAAGGGGACCAATGACCATACATGTTTGCCCCTCATCAAAATATTACGTCAAGATGGGTTTCTCTTTCGGTTGTTAAAAAAAGCTATTCAATTAATAATTAAGGGTTTTTTTTCTTTATTTTTTTGAGAGAACCAATAAGAGTTTATTAATATAACAGATCGACCTAACTCAGGGTAACGGGAAATGAAATAAATTATGTTCAGGGATAAAATTATCTTTATCTTATATTACTATGTTTGCAAAAAATTACAGTAGGTGAATCCAATTTTTGAAACTTCTGTTATTAACAGTAAAAAGAATCTACCAAGTGGGATGAATTCATATTTTATCTTCTATTTCCGTTCCCATAACTGGCAATTTGCTCAACTAAAAAAAAAAATCAATAGAAACTGGAAATTTGCTTTATTGGGTTGTCCATAACGTGAGCGTTACATTTATTTGATAAGCTTTCCTAAATTGCACCCACAACAAAAACACACATATATTCTTACATATATATGATCTTGGAGCGAGTAAACAAAGTATATACTGTACTGTATCAACTAGTTTTTGTATATTTTACCTGACGTGACACTGCCTTTTACTTGAATTTTGGTTGCCATTTACTTGTGGTAATCAATAAGTTGGTCGGAATTGGTTTCTTGATAGTGTTAGGTTAATATGGTCAATTGAACCCATTTGGGGGGATAAATAGAAATTACATATAGTTTTATCTTCAATCACCTACAACTTTTTTTGTTAGAATAAGGAATTATCCAAACTATACAAAATTTCACATTTTATCCATCCAAACTTTTCAAATTTTCTAATATTTAACTCGATGACAATTGAATATTTCTAAATTTGAAAATGAAAATTGGCTTCACATTTGTACTTCAGCGGAGCCCATTATATAACAAATCAAGGTCCAACTAGAAGAGCTACATAAGAAAAGAAGAAAAAAAAAACAAATAATTTTGATCCAATTTTGCAGCATCTAATGTTTCTTGTTTGATTCATCAGCAGATATTACATCAACAAACAATAATTTAGAAGTTATAAAAAATAAAAAGATGATAATCTACAAGAGACTTATTCCCAGCTTAGTAAACAGAATTCCAAATTCTAATGGAATTGGAACCAATGCAAATCAAATACTCATGTCACATGCCAACAGGCAGCAATGATGTAGATGCCTACTCTAAAAGAACTCGAAATCCAGATATTTACCCTCAGATTTCATGCCTGTCCCCACTCTTTTGTCACCGCCGGCGCCTGCACAGACGAGGTCGACGAGCGTGTGCTTCGAGGGGGGTTCAGCCTCGACTGGCCTAGGCACCTCTGGCGGCGTACTGCACCGTATCAGAGCCCAATTCACACCTTCAAAGAAAGGGTGCTGCTTTATCTCAGTTGCTCCTCTTTTCACCCCAAGTCGGTTCTGTGGCTCCTTCACGAGAAGGCCGCGGATGAGGTCCCGGCTAGCGTAATTGGTAGGTGGCGAATCTGGGAATTTGAGCTGTTGCCCGACAACGTTAAAGAGTGTTGCACGATTCCCTGAACCTTTGAATGGGGTTTTGCCATAGAGCAGCTCATGCAAGAATACACCAAATGTCCACCAGTCCACTGCACTGCCATGGCCTTCACCCTTGATTATTTCCGGGGCCAAGTACTCATGGGTCCCGACAAACGACATGGACCGAGCCGCAGTAGGCTCTGCAACCAGCTCGGGCAAAGCACCGGATGGCGTCCCAGGGTCTACTCGGAACTTACCAGATCTTTTCTTGCTCTTCTGATGGAAGATTCGAGGAAGAAAGCATGAGGGTTGGATGCATGCTGATGATGGCTTCATGCAAGCTGGCTGAACGCAGAATCCGGCTCTTTGTTTGGAAAGATCGGAATCTAAAGCAGAGGTTGTTATTAGAGTTGGTGAAACTGCACATCTAAGGGAAAGGTCGAAGTCCGATAGCATAATGTGGCCATCTTCACGGACCAGAACATTTTCTGGTTTCAGGTCCCTGTATACGACTCCTAGCATGTGGAGGTATTCGAGTGCCAAAAGAACTTCGGCAGCATAAAACCTGCACCCGCTGAACAAATACATCAGTAAGTAGCTTTACAGATATCGGTTGGTTGGACTAGATCAGGCTGATCAGCAATTCTTCAAGTGCCAAAACAAATTTGATATTATACCAATTATACTTTCATATATGCCTTAAATTAAGAGGAAAAATATGGCAAATGGTTAGTGATGATCGTCCTACATAAAAACTAATCCATGCAATGTTGAATAAGCTTAGAATGAAGATTTCCTATGAAATTCGTATTAGTATTGAGGATATAGTAATGCAATAAATTGCAGGAAGCATTCGTATGTCTGGTATTAAAGCCATAAGGCAAGACAATGCATTTCTTTTCCTATTTAGGTAGTTTAGCCCCATACCGAATGATTCTTGTTAGGCTCTGATTCTGATCCATTAAGTAGATAAAAACACAATAGCTTGTCACACATTTCAGAAATCATACATCCAAGCAAGAGAATCAGTGTTGGCATGAATGTTCTTAAAACATATAGGAAGAGAAAGAATTCAATGAAGCCATGCAAAAATAAAATTCGAGATTTTAAAGTAGCATATTAACCGGTGATCTATGGGTGGATTTCACCATATCTTTCAACTACTGGAAAGATAAGCTCTCATATAAGATAAATGCAGAATCAAAAGTAGGTATATTGCATTAGCGGTGGGAGATGATCCACGCACCTAGCAGCATACTCGGAGAAAAAGTTTCCCGGCTGTCGTTGCCTCAGGGTATGCAGATCTCCCCCGGGACAATATTCCATGACTAAGCATGAAAACCTGTCAGTCTCAAAATGAGTGTACAATGTTGGCAAGAAGGGATGGTCCAGCAGCTGCAAGATTTCCCTTTCTGTATGTGCCCTGGCCAACTTCTTCCTGCTAGCAAGGGATGCCTTATCCATCACTTTCATTGCAAAGAAACATCGGGTCGTGCTGAGCTTAGAAAGATATACACTTCCAATATCCCCACAGCCAAGCCTTTTCAGCAACCTGAACTGGCTCATGCCTGAAATGCCATCCCTCGCTCGAACAGAGAGTATAGCCTTCCATCTGGGATCATTTCCCTTGTGAGGCTTCTTTGCACTGCCAGTAGTGTTACTCCAGTTACTATCATCACTAAGGCCGCTGCTATCACTTGCTCGGCTCAGGCTAGTTTTTGTACTCTCAAGAAAGTCCCCCCGAATGCTTCCTTTTATGCTATTGTAGTTTCTGTCATCACTCATCACCCCATCACTACGATATGTGCTAGCTGAGCTATTGACAATGCTCATGGCCGTAGCGAAACCAATACTGTCAATACTACTATGAGGGCTGACATTGCCACTCGGAGGTAACGAAGCATCCCACATACATTCTCTTTCCTCAGATACAGCAGCTAAATCTTCGGGCTCTTCAGCCAAGCTCCCAGAAGGTGAAAGTATTGATATGATCGGTTTGATTCTTGGTACCCTGATCGAAAGATCCTCCAGAAAAGGGCTCTTAATCAAATATCTCGCATCCCCGTTATTTAGTCCAATTGGTACATAGACTGGCCTCATCATGTCAGTATCAACTGGTTCAGCAGGGTGGCTGACCCCATGGAATGAAGTAGAGCCAGCTTCCTCATCAAAGGAATCAACACTGACCCTAAAGGACATGACATCGGGCATGAGCTCTTCAGCCTCCTGCAAGAAGTTCTTTCCTCTCCATTCTTGGGCAGCAGGGGCAGGTAGATCCAACTCCAGAGAATCTTGTGGGATGGATCCTTTCCAGATCTCCTCTTTTGACAAAGCGGAGCAATTCTTGGTCGCGTTATGAGCAAGTAATAGTTGCCTAGAAAGTGACTGCGTTTCAGGGATTCTCTCCATATCCAATCACCTTTTGTCATCACATAGTTATCTGTCTCCATTGGGCTACCCTGCCGATGAAGAAAAGAGATATAAACAAGACCAGCTTTTCATCCAAACGTGCTTAAAACCCAATCCAACAGAAACTTTATGGATCAGGACGAACCAATAAAACCATTCATGAACTAATCCCCGATCCCTGACAGGTCTTAATCTCGATACCACAGCAGAAAAAAAGCAAAATCAAATTCACAATGGAATGCAAACTACTCATAAGAAAACTTGACCGCAACGTAAAACCATAGCTGGAAAACACAAAATTCTCGGAAAATTCAAGGATGTCGTACATACCCCAGCTCACGAGCGAATACATTTTAGAATACGGCTGATAAAGCAAATGTACAATCACCACTGAATTAAAAGAAATAGATATGGAAACAACAAGAACTAATTCAACTTGTATTAGACACCCAATAAACTAGGTGAAAAATGATATACATAAAAAGTTTGGAAAAAAGGGGACAATGCAAACACCACATTGAACTAGACATTAGGTAAAAAGAAGAAGGAGAAGATATCACGCAATCAGGTGCATATTCGAAGATAAGAGAAACGTATACCTCCGCAGAAAGAAGAAAAACATCAGCACTCTGTGGTGTGAGGAGAATATGATTACGAAGACAAACGAAGAAGAAGAGTAGGGAAGAAAGAGATTTGTGGTGGGAGGAGAATAGGTTTGTGCTTTTCTCTGACGTTTCGGGGTTATGGTATTGTATATTTGCTGTGATGCTGCTGCCGAGATAATGAGAGGAAAGAGAGAGAGAGAGAGATGGCTGCAGCAGACAGATCGAAAGGCAAAAGCGTGGAAGTGAAATTACGAAAATAGCATTCTGATTTTTTTAGAACCTTCGAATTTAAAATTATAGGAGTAGTAGTAGTGTTATATTTTATAAAATAATAATAATAATAGGAGTACTGTGTAACAAGTCCTCTACTATATGTAATCATCGTTGACAATAAATATTTGATTTATGAGGGAAATGAGTGCTGAACTTTCCTAAATTAACAATTGAAAGTCAAATTATTACACTAGGCACGTTGTGAATATTTGATGTGTATGAAATTGTTGATTTTTGTCCTGCGTCTTTATCATCTTTTATTGACGAAAAATTGTTGGATAAAACAACCAACATTTGCTTATAAAATTGTTTATGTTTAAGAGAGTGACTATTACGATATCATTTTTAAATTACATGTAGAATATTTAGTTTTTACATGATGATGTTTTTGTATGTTATGATGCTGTCTCGTTCTATATATATGTTTTAATTGATAATATTAAAAGTAAATATTAAATCTTAAATATTGAATAATTAGTACCAAAATTGAATACATAATATCATACGTTGTATACTTGTGTTAATATATTAAATGTATATAGTGCATGGTTTTCACATCCATGATCTATACCAAATTTCAAAATATATTCCTTCCTATAAAACAAAAACTCTTTATCCACTTTTTTTTTTTCTTTTTTCTTGTTTTGTTTTTCTTTTTCTTCTGCTTTTTTTTTGAGGCGGTTCATCTTTTATATATTTAGTTAATAGAAGTAAAATAGACTAGAAAAGAAAAAGGAAGAAAGGGACAGTAGTACGTTCGAGTTCGAGTACTGTGGACTGGCAGCAGCAAAAACGACGGGGAAATAGGAGAAAGTGGGACCCACATCTGCACCTCCTTTAGAGGTACAAGTCTTTTCAGCAACCGGGAAGAAAGCCTGCCCCGCTACCATCTTGTCACCTCCTCCTACCCTATATATCGATATATACATATGTAAACTGTAATACGATCCCCCACAAATTTTATAGTGAGAATCGTCTTACAGGAAATAAAAATTAAGAAGAAATCAAATATTAATACATGGAATTAGTATTAATATAACCGAGTGGCTTGACGTGTTTGTCTGAATATTTATGATTTTTAAGAGTTTTAATAACTTTCAACTTCCCTCTAATTAACGGGAGAATTCAAGCAAAATTATATTCGTGTATATAATTTTTATCATATCATTTTTACAATCGACGTGGTATGTCTTTATAAACCGAAAAGTTACATAATTTGATTTCAATGAGAGTAGTTAATGGTGTACTTCATGTTGTATTGTGAATAAAGAAATGACACTTTCACTTATAGTTCACATGCATGCTTTCAATGAGAAGTCACGGCATCAGCAACGCCGCCTTGTGCGCCCGTTCCGCTGAAACGAGACGGCGGCGGGAGGAGGCATCTCGCACAGGTGAGAAAGGTGGCGGGCCTCTTGTCACGTGCACGTAGCGCATAGAATTATATGTGTGGAAAAATACTCACATACAAGTAGGATTGAACCTAAAACATTTTATTAATGAAAATTTGGTAGTATCTTAACTTTATCATTTAAGCTAAGCTTTATTAGTTGTGATCACATGTTAATGTATTGATTAAGTAAAATGATGCTACATAGATCAATTTGATACGGATCAAATATGCAATAAATTGTAAAAATAAATAAATATAAAAAGACCATTATATCCTTATAGATATTTTTTTATTTATTTAATACATTTTTTGATATAATAAATTCTATTTCACTCAAAACTTTGTGCGGTAAATATTTGAGTAATGCATTTTCATGCATACAATGAGTTTAAATGGATGAGAAAATGTACGTAGAGTTTTGATACGATGAGTTTAAATGTGTAGGAACATTTTGGTTTTATGTGTATAATTAGGCAATATAAGATATAATCATCCATATAATCAAGTCTCTATCTCTCTTTATATATATTATCATTATACTTCGTTAAAGTATATATATATACAAATATTTTTAGTATATAGTCACAATATTTAAATTATTTATTAATTTTTTATAATCAAAATGTCCTAAAAGATTAGTCTCAATCACTTAAATAAAATTTTACTTGGAAAAATCTCTTTAGGCACCAACAACTATTATAGGTAAGATTAGTAATATTCTATAACCAATTTACTTACAATATGGACCAAATCTAATTCTTTTATATAATATAATATATCGAATAATGTAATTTCTTAATTCCCGATATTTCTCTTACACTTTTATATATGAAAATAAATTAAGTGCATTAAATGACCGATACATTTACATCATATTGAAAAAATGACGAGTAGAAATAAGAACAAATTGTTCAAACATCAAATTCATATCGTATCGGCCAACTATAATAAGTATGTATATATATAACATTTACATTGTATTTAACTTATTTATGACTATATTAATTTAGGTGAATCATGTCCAATAGTATCATAGTCGCAACTAACTAAATGTGAGAGTAAGAAGAATATCTTCTAAAAGAGAGTAAAAAAATATCTCTATTTATGCAATATATCTACATTTTAAAGAAATTAAAATGATATAGATGTTGCCTCTTTCATCATCTTCGTAATTTTGGGCTTGTTAACTCCATGTTTTAATTTCAAAATTGTATTGGAAATAATTCCAAAATTGTAATGTGAGTTACAGAAAAAATAATAATCATTAACATGTTGTCCTACTTTTATTTAATATTTTATTTAAAATACTTGTTGGTTAGAACCAGTTAGTTAAACTAATGATACAATTAATCTACTTCTGTTAATATTGTTTGACATCAAATGAAAACTACATTGAGCAATTATAATTATAGCTAGCAAAAAACATAATATATATATATATAGACACACAATACAAGTAAATTCTAGATGAGTTTTCTTATTAATACTGATAAAAAATATCTCTATTTACAATATCTCTATATGTAAAAAACCTTGACATAGATCGGTACTGCATCTTTCATCGTTTTCATTATATTAGGCGCCTTGCATCCATGTTTTGACTTCATAATTGATTCAAATATAATTTCAAAATAGAATTATGTGAGTAACACAACAATTTTACAAAATTAAAAAATTACACTTCTTCTCAATTTATTTATTAAAAGCAAATATACAATGTCCTCTCAATTTCATTTATTAATACATGGAATAGTTGATATTTGAAAGAAATAATAGACATCAATAAAAATAATATAAAAATAAATCGTACCAAAAACAAACATAATATAAGTCGCATTTTGTTTTTGAAAACACATATTTGACGCTTTGAATGGACTTTATACAATCATACAAAACACAAATTAAAGTTTGAAATGAATTAACATCAATTATATCGAAAAGAATTAATTAAAACAATATTTGGAATCAATTTGATCCACTTAGATTTTCCCAAAAGTATAATAACGCCACTACAACAATTTTTTTATTTAGAAATTACTCTGTTCGTCCCATGACAGTAGTCATTTATCCTTTTTATTAAAATGTCCCAAAATATAATCTACTTTCTTAATTTGAATTATCTTAAGACTTTAATTTTACTTAAATTATGTTATTTGATGTTTGTAAATTAAAAGTAATATAGGATAAAATATAAAAACTGCATACAAATTATATTTTTCAAAAAATATTAAATGCATATTTTTAATCCGTGTGAAAGATGAAAGGAGATTATTTTGATAGGATCACGTCATGTCATGCACTAATATAATTAATTAGCTCCAAATTAAATATATAAAGTGTCAATATATAAAATTTTACCTAAGCAGACGGTCCCCTGACTCACCTTAATTTTTATACCCTTATCTGCGATTTCAATCATCGTACCCTCATCAAAAAATTCAATTGAGGCATTGAAATATTTTTTGTCCAATTATAAAAGATTATATATGTAGGCAATTAGGAGAAAGCTATTGCGACCAACACTCTAGTTGGATCGCTATATACCCCATACTATTTAAAATTTGTTCAAAATATAGTTACGTAATCAAAATATAGTTTTTAAACTTTGTTAAAAAAATGGTGTAATAAAACTTTGAACTAGTATTTTTGTTTATTTTTTCCCTATTCCTGAAAACGTAAAAATAAAAATATATGAAAATTAGTATAGGTAGGAAAAAAGACACGTGATTGTGCATGCTCAATCATTGTCGGAAACAGTGAAACAGAATGCATGCATGCATGCAAACGGATTGAATAATAAAGAGAGACTCACTATATATAAGTGTATAGGCAGTTTGGTTCTGGTCAGAAGAATTTCCCCCAAATTTGTATCCATTTCGGGAAACTATAATTTACCCTTCCCTCCCCAAATTCACACTCACACACACCACACACACACAATCACCAGCTTATTCTCTTTAATCTATTCAGATCTAATACACAAGCTTTTTAAGATATCCCACACCTCCTTAGTTATTTTGCATTGTATGGTCTTTAGGAGATGAGTATTCTAAAACAGTTGCAATTATGACCTTTTGAGCTATGTTGTCAAACTCGTCTTGCTTTCTTTCTTCAACATTGTAGTATGCTATGTCCTTAGGATTGTATTACGTCTCGTCTTCTTTATCATAATTGTATTTGCTGATCTTGAGGACCTTCTATTGTATGATGATTGGTCCTTTCATGATAACTTTCCATATACGATTGTGTTGCGTTGTAAGGTAGTTCTGGAGGTGGTATCTTCAGATCTCATAGTTGTCAATTGAGAAGTTCGAAGAGTGGATGCCCTGGTATCGTTAGTTTACATACTAGTAGAATGCAGTATATGATTATATTTGAAAATGCAAGATTCTCAAAATGATATGTTCAAAAGGACTATGAAACAGAAACATCGATCCTATTGAACTACTACTCTGATACCATTTGTTGGTCCCAAACTAATAATTACTGGTGTATTGGCATGATACATTAGTTAAAAAACCTCGTTGCTTTTTGTCTATGTATAAAATTAGACAACTAAATTTATAGATGAGCCCGGATGACTGATATAAACTGGCTAAGACAACTAGATTATAACATTAAATATTTACTATGTTATATCAATCCATTGTGGTGGTCTATCTAGTACGTTATAATCTATGAACATATTAAAAGGACGTTTACTTTGAGTGATATGATGGATTAATAAAATTAACTCAAGAAAATTTACAATTTACTTTATGTAACTTATTTGACCATCTTATTTCAAATACTTAATTTTGTATTTTGTCAGCCTATTATCTCACTTTAGGTAAACACTTCCTAATATAAATGGTGTTGTATTAATGCGATGGAGAGAATATATGTGATTGTTTTAACTTAGAAATATATTGAGAAACACTAATTTAGCTGGATTCCAGGGAAGGGCAACGCCATAGCTGATTAGGTAGCTAAGTATGCTCTTGCAAACAAATGTGTTGCTAGTCCAAATTTTCTGAACTATCTTTGGGTTAATAAAGTTCAAGCTTATGGTTCAAAAGAAATTGAGCTAAATTGTATTCACATTCATCCTACCCCTCTTTGACCATTTGAACAAGAAACATGTCTGTGGGACGTCCACATTTATGTTTAAGTATTAATTAATAATTAAATAGAATATTTATGAGCCGTACTTGTATGCGGCTGCCACATGTATATGGTAGCCCAATAAACAATGTGTTTTGTTTATTAACCATTTTGTTGATTTATGTTCGTAAAGGTACGGTGGCCCAATAGTTAAAGCATCTTCTCTATAAACCAATGAGCTTGTGTTTGATTCCCAGTAAAGCCTTTCATATTTTTTCCATAATTTCTAATTAATTTTTTATAAATCAAATAAGATTTTTATTTATAAAAGTAAGAATTTTTTAAAAATAATAATATTTTGTATTAAAATCAAATAAAACTTTTTTCACAAATATAAATATATTTTCATAATATTTTTTATGAAATTAAATAAGACTTTTTTCACAATTTATAAATATATTTTTATAAAATCCAATAAAACTTTTATTTACAACAAATAGAACTTTTTATATAATCAAATAAAATTTTGTTTTTACAATTTATAAATACATTTTTACAATATCAAGTAAGATGTTTATTTACAGTGAATAGAACTTTCCTGAAATATAAATAAGACTTTATGATTTTTTATTCATGGACGAAACTTTTAGTTAAACATAAATAAAACTTTTAGTTAAATATAAAATCAAATAACACTTTTCTTGAAAGCAATAAGACTTCTTTCAATAGCAAATGGAAATTTAAGATTTTATATTCGTAAATGAGACTCCGCTTAAATGTAAAAAAAAAAACATTTTTAGAACAAATAAAACTTATACGATTTATAAGAGAGATTTTACTTGATCATAAATAAAACTTTTAATAAAATCAAATAACATTTTTGTTAAAAGCAACTAAGACTTTTTTTTATTCATAAATAATACTCTGCTTGAATGCAAATAATACTTTTTATAAAATTAAATAAGATTTTTTAAAGATAAAATAAGATTTTAGAACTTTTATAAAAAGTATTATAGAAATATAATTATAAATTATGGAAAAAAATATAATATTGCATTTTTTGGGAATTGAACTCATGAATGTAAGAAACCAAGGCCTTATAGCAAGGACAAAATCTTTTCATAAATTTATATCCACAATTATATATATACACACACTAATATATATACATGCAGCTGCCGCATACATATATTACCCACACACAAATTTTTGTGTATAATAAAATATTTAATAAAATTTAAAATGAATGCATCGTGCGTTAGACTGTATACGATAATGTCTGTTACTTGAACAAGAGAAGTCGTTACACCAGTTGTTATTCTACTAGTACTCCTATCTAGCTAGGGGTATTATTATGTTTGCCTGGTGAACTTTGTCTCTTTATAGCGACTATAATAATTATAAACGGCGATTGAGTAGGAATAATAAAGAGCAACAACTTTTAGTAATCCTATAGCGCCTGTGACATAGTCCTAATTAATTAAACTTGGGTAATTAAAATTCCATCAAACCCTATATCTTGTAGTTATTTATTTTCCTAATTAACGAGAATTAGTTAATTAAAATTCAATTCACCCCTAAATCTTCTTCTTCTTGTTGTTGTTGTTGTGTTTTTAAAAAAAAAATTGCGGCCGGGGGATGGCATGTCGCCTGATATAGGCATGCACTTAGGAAATACAAATAAATTAGTAAAATTTTATTTTGTGAGGACCTTATAAATATTAACAAAAGATTAGTTAATTAATTTCAATTAAGATCGCTCAAATAATTGTCAGCAAAAGGGGTGATACAATTAATCAAATTTATCACAATTAATATTAAATTATAAAGTTTTTTATTTTGAAAATTATTAAATTTTTATTTTTAGTCATAAATTTTAACGTTTGTTTTGAATTACTACCCTCTCTCTCTAACTTTTGATCAAGTTAACTTTTATTTCACCATAGTTGCCAAAATTTAAATATGGGCTATTTGTGTATATTTTGACAAAAAAATAGTTTTAATTAAAAACCAAAGTTTGTGTAAATTTAGTCTATTTATAGACAATTAAATATTATAAAACTACATATCCATGTTCTTTCACAACTTCTCTATTCTTTTCAATTTAATTAACCACCGTTATTGATTTGACATATTCTAATACTATATAAAAGGTGTACATACAATTAATCAATATAAAAATTGTAAAACTCTTAGAGCAGCAAGTTTTATACACACCCTTTAATCAGAATAAGAAAATCAAAACTTGAAAAAAGTAAATACGAAATAATAATAATAAATATATTTTGATGACGGGCACCAAATGATGCAGGTATCATATGCACCAAATAATTCACAAACTTTTTAACTGTCAATGGCCAATAGTTAACTATGCAAGCTGTCGTTTGGGACTCTAATCACATAAAATCTTCAAAGAATCAAATTTATGATTATAATGATTGGGAATTTGGGACCAGCAAGAAATAAAATCACTGATAGGATATGGCCCAAGCTATGGGCCCAACATAAGTGGGCCTTGGAGCAAAGCTCGGCCCACAAGAAGTTCGGCCCGAATGCTTTGGCCCAGACGCTAGCAGCTCGGCCCCCCAAGAAAGGTCCAACAGCTTGGCCCCCAAGAAAGGCCCAACAGCTCGGCCCATGGAAACTCTATAAATAAAGGGCTAGAGGCAGAGGGAGCGACACACAAAATCTGAGAGTTGTAATTGTAACACACTTTCAAGTTGCAAATATACTCTCACGCTTTGAGCCGTGGACGTAGATCTAATTAACGATCGAACCACGTTAAATCCTTGTGTCATTACTCTAAATTCCAGCTCGAATTACTGTTAATTTACCCCCCTAAAAACAAGATCCATCAATCACATTGTACAATAATATGAAAACTTGTAGCTTTTGAAAAGTTTAAGGGGTTGGTGTTTGAAATTAGCTGGGAATTGATCCATTTCTCACTTGGGGTTGTGGGCCACTAATTAAGTGCCTTTGTTGTGAGGCTATTATTCCAATATATAGTTATATTAATATATCCACTACTGGGGGGGGGGGGAGTTTTAATTATGGGGTTGTTGATTGATTGCATGGATATTGGGTAATGGTTTGGTAATTTTAATTTAGATTATACTCCCTTTCTCACTTAGTGGGGTAAATTTGAAATAAATGGAGAAAGTGAGAATAATAAGGAATTGTAAAAAATGGTAAAAATAGTGTGTGTATTATAAAATGACAAAATGTGTATTATTTTAGAGATAAAGGGATTATTACTTTTTGTTGCATGCAATTGTACAGGATAGACTAATTATTAAGTTACAGCTCACACACACGCACATGAAATGGCTCGAAACCTCTACTTATTGGTTGGATAAAAAACGTCTTACCAGTTAAGTTGCATTATCGTTTGATACATAGTATGTGATTAGTAGATATGAGGCATGAATTATTTAACTCATTCAAGAATCTTCTAATTTGTTTTTTCTATGCTTAAACTGATGCCTAACTTCTTTTACTAGTCTCATTTTAATGTCGGCTAACCAAATAATCGATCGATTATCTAGTTAACGAAATAACTGAAAAAATAATAATTGTTGTTGTTGAGGGGTTTCCTACCCTTAATCAATGGATAACTATATCACATACATTTATTATGATATATGTGAACATTAAATGTTCTTATTAGTAAATTTCTATATTAAAAAATTCTAAAGTATGATTAAATAATTAAGGAGCACTGTCCAAAATTCAAATGGCCATTGTTGTTGTGCAGAATTTACAAAGAGGATAAAATCAAATAACCACGCTTCAGAAAACAATAAGACAATCATTATAGCTTATATTCAATTTAGTTTGACTTCTGCTTCGACTGTAAACTGAATTAACAGACAACAACTGCCAGAGGCCTTTATTCACAATGCCATTAGCAACTATACTTATTAGATGAAAGAGAAAAGCATAAAAAAGCACATAAATCCGTTGAATTTATTTACTATTTTATTTTGTTTTTGTTGAACTCCGAAGTCATGAAATCGTACTCACACTGTCCACTGATGCAAATCATCAACCATGCAGTATTGCAATTCATTTAACAGATTCAATCATTCAAGATTCAAGAATCAAGATTAAATTTATAGAGTTAATCAATGTCAAGAGCCTTAACTACTAATTTTCAGAAATTGAGCTAGGGCATAGTCTTACCTGAGGCGATGGTGAGGCGCTGAGGAGGGCGGCAGCGAAGGCGGGCCGGAGTGGTGGAGCCTGGAGGCGCTAGGCGCAGGCTGCTGTACTGGAGGAGCGGGCGCAGGCAGGCCTCTGGACACGGCGAGGGCGCAAGCTGCTGGAGGCGGGTGGCGCAGAGGGGGAGCGGCGTCGGAGGCCGGAGGCGAGCCGACGACAAGGTGAGATGGAGAGACAGAGATGTTACTATTACAGGAAGAGAGGGAGATGTTACTGTTATATTGAAAACTTAGAAATAGGAATTTAGTTTAGGTATTTTATTTTTAATTATAAATATAAATCTGATTTAATATATATATTTAATTTAAAATCTCAGCAAATCTTGCATAATTCAGCTAAATGAGTTCCAATGATTGGATTATGTAATTTTTGTTTACATTTCAATCTCTTATTTTATTTATGTAATTTTTAAAATTTTAATAAAGTTGGTATTTTTTGATTATTTTGATGATATAATTTTCAAAATTTTAGTCGTTTTATTTTATTTCATAACTATTGCAATTTAAAAAATATATGAAAATGGAAGATTAATAAAGTAAATGATGAATTAAAAATTAAATGATGAGACCATGAATATAATAGATCTGGCCTAATTTGTGGCATGTGGGTTGTGGGTGTTTGAGGCATAACCTGAAAAGCTGATGTAACACGTGAATAATATAGGCCTGACTTGAATTTGTGGCTTGTGTATTGAGTCCCCTTAGAAAATCTAGCCCATAAGTAAGTTGTTGGCGTTGCGTGGTAACATAGTTGTTCAAATACGCCCACATCCCATAAAATTGTGCATATTTTGTCATTTTAAAGTACCCCAAATAAGTGCATATTTATTTCTTTGCCATTTTTAATATACAATTTCCTTATATTTTATCCGCACTCTGTTTACTTATTTATTATAACTTTACCATGTATGTATGACACACATTTTTCCACTCTTAACATTTGACCTAATAAAGGTGGGGGCTGCTTTTCCACTCATACTACAATGATTAGAGAGTATAATATCAATTGAAAATTTGTCAATTACTCTCTTTTTTAAAGTTTATTTAAGACATAAGTCATAACAGTATAATATTGTTAGCCACAAAATTGATATATTTATTCAAACAATAAGTAGCAATTAGACTCCATACAATTTGCAAAATTGGTTAATGTTACTCTTATTATTTTAAGTAGATGTTCGTGTATCTGCCAATATTTGTAGATTACTTTTTTTGGTTTTTGTGAGGCATCTATATTTAAGTCTGTACAGCCGCAACACAGAATAATCAGTCTTTATGGATGTTATGTCTCCACAAACATTTATAGATTGGTTTTATTTTGAGACACTTATTTATATCTGTATGCTTAGTTAGAGGTATAATTCATTTGGATATTGTTTTTAGACAGTTAGCTGTATCTATGTAGATTATACAAAATTCCTTATATTACACTTTATTTGCCTGAAGATAGACATTCAAATATACGTAACAAAAATAACAAACAAGTTACGTATATAGTAATAAGAGTAGTGATAAATGTACATAAATTGTATATTCATAATTGGATTTTTAGGTATTTTATCTATAAAATCAATTTATAAATATTAATTAATTTAAAATAAAGTAATATATACATATTTATTCTTATGCAATAATTTAGGAAAAATTAACTTTTCCATTGGATATTTATATATTTATTTTCAAATTAAACTGTAAATTATGTTAATTTATTATATGTGAATGTACACAGTTGACTAACATTTTAATTTATACATTATATCTGAATCTCTATTTAGAGTATTTATCAAACTAATTTTTCAAGCATATCTTTACAAATATAATAAGAATAATTTAAATACGAAATAATATAATTAATAAAAAAATCAATTTAAATAAAATTAATTATGTTCAATTTAAAATTTAAAATTATTATATTATATTTATGTACATTTCTTTTCTCTAATAATAATTCTCAATTACAAAAGCCACATGAGTTAAAAAAGAAAAAAGAAAAAAGAAAAAAGAAAAAAGAAAAGAATTGCAGTGTGGAAGTGTCAACGACGCAATAGGACTTCGTTGTCAAAAAAACGACGACTTGACCGTTGAGCAAATTCCGAAACTCACCAAAAAGGCCGATCAAAAGCTTAAGCAACCGACACTCTCACTAACCGATCCCTCCCACCCCACCAAACCGCCTTAAATTCTCCATCGTCGACCGCCGCGCTGCCGCGCACACAAACACAGTACACCTGTATATAGATTGAGCGGTATGGCGGCTATGATGTCGGAGAAGATGGTGGACCCCGCCCCAACGCTCAGTCGCAATTCTTCCCAAGAATTTTCCGCCGAATCTCCAGTCGGTTCACCCTCGCCGGAAGCACCTGATCGCTCATCCTCTTCCACTCCCAGTCCTTCCAGGCAGCTCGATCTTCAGGTAATTGTCGAATTTCAATTGTTCTTATGTCGGATCAAAAATTTCAATTGTAATTGAACATTTGTGATGTGAAATTGTTTGCGGAGGAAGACAGGGAAAGTATGCTTTATTGTTATGGAGTTGATATTTAGACATTGATTGCTTGGGAGAAAATTCGAGTATCTTCGATTTGATTTTATTGGAGCGTAATCGCTTTTAATTTTTTCCCACTTTGCGTGGATGAATTCGTTGAGCCCACCTACTTTAGAGACGATCGTATTTACCGACTATACTTGCATCGAAGTTGGATGGTCTTAACTGCTAGGAATGTGATTAATTGACGATGAAGGGGGATAAAAGAGTTCTACTAGTAAAAACAGGAGGGGTCGAATTGATTTTTCAGATTATTCTTTGAATTTATACAGTACGAGGCAGCTCGTCCTGCCTCCACTATCCTGTTCTCATCGACGGTGACAACTGTGACTCCTGTACTGTTCCCAGTTATTATAAATTGAGTCGATTAGCTGATGGGTAACTATTATGTTTTCTTACAGGGTTACCTACCTACGAGAGTTGAAGAGTATCGGCAGCTGTTTCGTCTTCCACCTGATGAAGTAAGTAAACTCTAGTGTTTTATTATTGGCTCTGTTTGACAAATTTTATGGACGAATTGTATATGTTTGGTCTTGCTGGGGCTGAACTTGATGAGGGATGATGGGCAACAATGTTTGAGCTGTATAACTTCACGAAATAGTACGCGCCTATGTTGTCATTGCTTATTTGAATAGAAAATTGAAAACAGCCTGTGAGAGGTTAAAATCATTTAGTTGAGTATACTCACATTTTTATGCAGCATTAGCATTTCCAACATTGCAATATTTGTCTATTGGACTAATAAGCATTACCTGTAATTGTTCTGTTGCTTATAACTTTTTTTGTGTCATGCATGCTTCCTAATTATCTAAATCATTTTTCCATTAATTTGATGAATATTATCCTGTTATGAGGAGTGAATGGGTTTATTTTGTTGAAGGTAGATGCGGATCAGGCACCATCAGTTTGCTTTTCAATTTTCAAATACTAATGTTTTTGGTCATGGTAGATGGTTGTATTCTTATATATGTATTTAGACTTGCACATCATTTACTTCATCATCCTGAAACCTTTCAGGTTCTCATCCAAGATTTTAACTGTGCCTTCCAAGAGAATTTTCTTCTTCAGGTAACTTATAATGTTCCATTTCTTATTTTATCATTTTAAATTTTCAATCTCGATTTCTGCCTGTACGAATTCTATATTCTAAATAGATAATATTCAGTTTCTGTTTTACCATGGATTTGAGCCAACCTTATTTTTCTTTGTTATTTCACAAGGTTTAAAGCCAACTGATATTCCACTACACTAATAGATTTAAGTTTTCTCCTTGCAGGGTCATATGTACCTTTTCGGCCACTATATCTGCTTTTATTCCAACCTATTTGGATTTGAGACAAAGGTCCGTTCTTGAATTTGTGATTTCCTTTCTTCTTTAACTTCTTAATTTTAAGTTAGGGTACTATCAATATTGTGGCTATACTGATTTGTGCAGTTCTATTTCAGTAATCTGGAATAGTATCATATGTTCAATGAATCATGATGAAATTATAACTTCCTTTCTTCTTTTAACTTCTTTTTAAGTTTGAGTAGTATATATGTTGTGGCTATACTGATTCATGCAGTGTTATTTCAATAATTTAGAAACACTATCATATATTCAATGAACCTGTGATGAACTTACCACAATGTTAGGTAAATTATGTAAGTGAAAGATTTTTTTTTCTTAAAAAAAACTCATTGATCCAAGAACAAATTAGAGGTATCCATGCTGTAGTTCTCGATGCATTCTTGATTCCTCATAGAATAAATATACACAATAAAAGAACACAAATCTTTGACATGTTCCTGTCTATATATTAAGGAATACATAATTCTGTATATGTTTATGGTCATTGATGATGCCTCAAAGATAAATGTGATTCTCAACTACTTGATGCTTCTAGCAGTCACTATATTATGCACAAATGGTACTTATACTTTTTTTATGTTTCTTGAAATTTCAGAAAATTATTCCATTTACAGAAATCACATCAGTACGAAGAGCAAAAGCAGTAGCTGTTTTTCCAACTGCTATAGAATTAATAGCTGGTGACAAGAAGGTATCAGTCTATTTGCATACGGTTTTGGTGTTATATAGAACATTATTTTCTACATATAATTTAGGATATGTTATATATGTTTTTCTTTTTATGCAGTATTTCTTTACCTCTTTTTTATTCCGCGATGAAGCTTATAAGCTTATCAATGAAGGTTGGCTGCACCATGGCTGTGGATCTAAGGAAATTACAGATCAACAGGTAACTAAATGTGTTCATGTTTAAACTCGTGATCTGTTCCAAACATGGATTACAAGCTTGACTTATTTAAGTTGCATCATAGTTTTTTATTGTTTGCCTTCTGGGTTTCTCATGCATTTGCCCTTTATCTTTTTCTTCCATTCATTTTTATCCACTTGATGTCATTTTCTGGACCTGAATTAGTGGCTTGGCATAGACCTTAGCATTAGCTGGACTTGAGGCTGAGTATTTTATGTCATAGTCTTAGTAATATCTGTTATTTCTGGAACCATGAGACCTAACCCTGTGAATGAGGGGATATAGGCTTTTGATGTCTGCTTGTCATTGTTCTGTTATTATCATCATTTTATGTAGTAGGAGCTGTTTCTTTTTCTCTGTATGTTTGTACATATGTACATACACATACGTGTGTGTATTGACAGATATGATGAAGATTCAAAAAGGTAGATGTTGGCATAAAATCATATTTATTATCATGAATCGTTTCTTACTTTTATTGTGCTTGTTAACTTTACAAGTTTGTCATCTCAATGAAGCTTGTGTTGGCATCAAATATTTGAGTTATTATTGCTCATAGCTGCACATCTTTGGGTGACTATTCCTCATGGACACACTGGAATGTACTTTCTTGTTTTTGTCCAACTTAGGAGCCAAAGCTTGATGCATCAAGCCAGGAAAACATCAGCCATATAGTTGAAGAATCTGGTAGCGCCAGTCAATCATTGGATGAGTCAGATATCATTGGAAGGTATCCATTCTTTTTTCAATCCTTCAGCTTATGTGTAACTGTTATGTCTTGAATGAGTTCACTAATGTGTGAAATATTTGGACCAAAAAACAATATAATATGGTTTTGAAATTTACTGAGGCTAATGAAGTGGTTTTAGAAAAGACTGCTTATGCTTTTGTGGAAAAGGTGAAATTAGTCCATCCTCTTTAGCAGATATATGGAAATTTGAAGCAGCTGATATTTTGATGGGAGTGATATTGGGGTTTATGAGTTTCATAAGTCCATGTACAGAGAGATGACAGACTGGTCAAGTATGGACATATAATTTACGTGATATTCTAATCCATTCACAATATGTTGATGAAGCCTTGGAATTATACAAATGGTTTCCTAATAGAATTGGGGTACTCGACAGTTGACATGAGCCTTACTTTTTGGTCCGCATAATTTTGGCTCTTAAATTTGAAAAAGTAAACACATTATCATGTAGCAAACACCTAATTTGCATTTGAGTTTCCAATTGGACTGCTAGGAGTTTAGCACCTTTTGAGATAAGAATGATACTCTGGGAATGTGGAACACCAAAATTTTATTTAAATATGAAGGGGGTAACCACTTTTTTCCATGACTGCGTTGGCACTCAGATTCTCTTTATGTTGCTCTGTGCACAGTGATAACAGTCACCTCATATCGGAGGAATCCAAACATTTAGCTGATGGTGAGCCTGAAATTATCCCAAAATCTTCAGTCATGGAAGTTGAGGAAGAACGAAATGCACTGTCTGCTCCTGTTATTGAGTGTTCATCATCAGCAAAATCTTCTACATGGGAGCCTGAGCCTACTGAGGCACCTGGAGGTTAGCCAATATTATTTCCAATTGGGCTTCTGTATATTGTGAGTTAGTTGTTAGATGTTGTATTTTCTGTCCAGGCTTTCAGAGTTTTCATATGTGAACATATTGATTGGAGAATGTTCTATTTGCAATTTCCACCGCATCTTCAAACCTTTTTAATATTTTTTTTATGTACTTTTAACTTGTTTCAGTCTTTCCACTTAATCCTGATTTTGGGTGGTTGTGATGCAGTTCCTGAAGGCTACACCAGAGTTGCAGAGTCAAAGTTTCCGGTAGTACAACTAATACATATATCTAGTTGATTATAGGATGTCATCTTTACGATTGGATTGGTCATGAGCAAGCTTCATCCAATTATTGAACTTCTTTTTATTTTGATGCAGGTACGAGCAGAGGAGTTCTTTAATATATTCTTTTCTGATGATAGTATTAATTTCCATGAGTCATTTCATGCAAAGTGTGGTGATAAAGGTGATTGTTTGAACGCATTCGATGGCTTGTTATATCCTTATAGTGTCTTGTCCTTTGCTAGTGATGATCTTTTGTAGGGTTGATTACAAACTAATCTTGAGGTTTATCCTGTTTACAAAAAATCTCCACAATGTTCGTGAAATACTAAAACCAAAACTTGAGTAAAGACCCATTTACAGAAAAATTTAAGAAAATTTCTAAAATTTTAAAATTGCAAATACCCCTTACTATTTGTTTCTACTTATTAGATTGCAAAAGTAAGAGCGTATTTGTAAGACAAAAAAAATCTTAAGGTGGTATGGTATTTGCACTAATGCAAGACTACATTTTTAATTCAAATACATGTTATTTTCTAAATGGGTAAACGTCAAGTTTAATATTTGTAATTGACCATATTTATAAATTAACCACTGTGCTTGATTGGGTTCAATGTTTCCCTGACAGATTTCAAGTGTTCATCATGGCATCTTCATGAAAAATTTGGGCATACCCGTGATGTATCATTTCAGCATCCAATTAAACTTTATTTTGGTATGCCTTGTTCAAGTCGTGTTCATGTTAGTAATGTTGTTTCCTGCCTTAAGTGACACCCGGAGCTTATTCTCGAACTTTCATGCATGTCAGGTGCAAGATTTGGTAGCTGTCAAGAGGTTCAGAAATATAGAGTTTATAGGAACTGGCAAGTTTCATTATCATAACAAATACAATATAACTTTATTGTTCATGATGGGGATTATTATTGCTGGTGCAGCTTGCTGCCAATGCTCCAACTTCATATTACTAGTTTTGCTTGTTTGCATTGTGATTTTCAGTTTGACAAGTTCAATAACTTCTTGTGATGCTACTTATGATGCCATACTTGGAAGTATTAGCACTTCAGAAAAATACAGTTCAGAAGAATTTTTTGTTGAGTAAATCTTCTGAAAGGTCTCTTTTGTGAATTCTGCATCTGCATGAGTGCTCCTTTTTCCCCTGAAAATTATCTTGTAATTGGAAGGTTTGGGCAAATTTGCTGCGTCTATTTGTGAAGATTTGTATTTGGTGATAGATCACACAGCATAATATTATGCTGGGTTCTTTGGCATTCACCAAATTAAAGCCTGCCAATTTAGTGTAGTTAGAACTTGCATCTTATTTCCACTTGCCATGTCTTCACAACTTGGACTGTCAACAACAAAATAGGACTTGGTTAGTGAATCCTGAGGTTTGCCTTTCAGCTAGGTCTACTAGAAAGATATGCAAAGTAAATAATGATAAGAAAATAGAATATTTTGCAGATATCTCTTGCTATATGATAAATTGATAGGAACTGATGTTGTGCTCTGGTCATAGCTTATAGCAAATCGGGAATGTTCAGATGACAAGGTTAGAAAGTGAACATTACATTCTCAGACATTGATCAAGTCAAAATTTGTTGAGGATATTTGCTGTCAGAAGAATGATTTTGTAATTTTTTCAACTTCATAATATCTGATAATATAATATAACTTTCACCTCTCCTTTAGAAATTGAACAGGACTACTTCACATACTTAACTTCTTAAGTCACTCTAAATTAGTGTGGAAGTAAATAAATTATCTTTCTGGTGTGAATTATTGTTCATAATAGATAGGGTAAACTAGTAGGTTGTTCCTATGTACAAAATATTCCATATGACCCTTTGAAATTTATTTCTTCGTAAGTTCATGTGTTTGGTTTTGGCTGAAGGGTAAATTCATATGTTCGTTAATCTGAAAACCCTGAAGGGGTTTTTATAGCATGTTACTATATGCGATTTAATAATAGTTCCTTTTTTAGTCAGTCAAAAACCTAGGCTACCTATTAACCATAGTATTATTTATACTAAAAACGTATGAATTCAAATTGTTGGAAGTAGTCCGGCCATCTCTGTTTCAGTACTGTGCGGCCTCATTTCTAACATTCACCTTAGTATCTGAGAGAGATTGTGATGTTGATTGAGACTTTTTAGTCAATGTAAGCAGTAACATCTTCCATTCTATTCTATTTCAGTGGTGGTTGCATAATATTTGTTTGCTGGTTGAACACTATTATCTTCCTTACCATCTCAACTTTATCATGCAGTCATTTGATCATTGATACTTCTCAAAATATTAGTGATGTACCATACGGTGACTACTTTGCTGTTGAGGTATTGATTTCTTACATACTACTGAAACACTTCTAGCTAGTTATGATTGATTCTGTTAGGATCGCACCTGATTTATTTTTCTAGTCATCCTTGTTGCTCTATCCTCCCTCCTCTCTGTCATCCTGGCCACCTCCATCATTGATTTTGGTTCATCCCCTTCTTAATTACTGGAGAGAGGGGTCTTATTCTGTTTTTCCTTATCACTTTCATGGATATCAATTTGATTGTCCTTATAAGGGACGCTGGGATGTCGAGCAAGTGGGAAATGATTCAACGCCTTGCTGCACTTTGAGGGTTTACACCAATGTGGCCTTTTCAAAGAAAACCATGTGGAAAGGTTTGTCTTCAAACTTATACATTCTAGGAAAAATTCTTGCCCATGCAGAAGAATGAATATTATCTCCCCATATATAACTTTACATGACACATTGGGTCCAGAAGACTGTCCGTGGAATGATATCATATTGCAAAATATAGAAAGTATGATACAGTATTACTTGAACTGGACTTTAAGGTTGCTGTTGCACCCTTGGCTACATAGGGGCTATCGTGATTTATTGGGGATAGATGCTGCGCAAGAGGATATTATTGATACTTTAGATTCCTAAGGCACCCATCAAATACAATAATACATAAGAAAATCTTTCCATATATTTACTATCTGTGTCTTCCATACGCAGCTTACAAATAGATAAAACAATCTAATTGAAGAAGGAAATAATATCAGGGAGGTAGTGTATTTATATCAATCTGGTCATGTCTTCAATCTGTACGGATGCATAAGCTTCTCTTATCCGCTCTAGCATTCTGTCTGCATACTTAGCAGCTCGCCCTAGTTGGTTTTGTTCCTTCTTTTCTCAGACTTGTGTTTGTTTTTGGACTTTGAGGATTTGCAGAAGCTCTGCAGTTAAAGTGGAAGAGCTTCACAGAAATATTGGTTTGAGTGCTGACTGGGTGCTAATTTTCAGGAAAGATAGTACAGTCTACAGTGGAAGAGTGCCGAGAAGCTTATGCAATTTGGATAGACTTGGTATCATCCTATTCTTGAACCAACAGTTGATATCTCTATTTTGCCTTTTTCCTTGAATACAATTTGGCGCAACTGATCTAATAGACTGATAATTCAGGCACATGAGGTATTGAAGCAGAAGAACTTGGAGAAAGGAGGTATTTCTGTTGTTTATATGTGCCAGACATGGAAATCATAATTATGTAGTTTTGTTTTGTTATAGAAAAAAAATTGGTCACTGAATCTATTTTACTTATTCTATCGCAAAAAGAACCTGGTCCGAACTAGCTATTTGATGTTACAAATCTCATCCAATTCATAGGGGTTTCTGCTCCCAACATGATTCCAAATATAGAAGTTCAACCAGAAAAGCAAGCAAACAGTCTGCAACACCTGGAAGCAAAGGCTAGTGATGTGAGAATATCAACCACCTTACCTGATGTGATGGATATGAACCAAGGAGTCACTTATCTTCCACAAGGAAATGCCAACCAGGCATTGAATGGGTCACTCTTTAGAGATACCCTTGCCAAATTCTATACATCAATAAAACATATGAGCACTCCATCCCTACTTCTGGTCGTTACTATTGCTATAATTCTTGTTTTAATGCAGGTAAACTTGCCAACTGATTACATGGTTGAAATTTATACCATGCATGTCATTATATATACGTATGTGTGTATATTCTATAGAAAGAACATGAAAAAAAATTAAGTGTTCAACATGCATATTATCTAAATCTGGAGTCCTGTAGGTTGAGTATTTCTTACTCCAAAATGCTATTTTTTTTCTCATTTTTCTACTTCTCGAAATGTTCACTTTTGGCAGCTAGGATAGGAGATCCATTGAGCAACTAGCATATAGTTGGAAAATTAGGAGCTTCTTTATTTATGACCTGAAAGTGATCACTCAGTATAACTGTGCTCCATATTAGGAGTAACAGATTATGCAACTGAAGCCTTTGTTTGTTTGATTTCTACAGCTAAGCATCCTCCTCTTACTAAGTAGACCCCAGCGGATCCATGTGATCCCTCAGGCGGGCTGCATGAACGGCATGGAAAATAGAGGGGACGCAGTCGCCTCAGTTGGTAGGCAAATCAAGTATCTGAAGCAGGAGATGCATTTTGTGGAGACTTTGCTGGAGAAGATGCAACATGAGCATGCTCAACTCAAAGGAAAATTGAGAGAATTAGAGTTGTTTAGGAACTGAGATAAATGTGTTTGTACATGTTGGTGAAAGCTTGTCTTGTCTCAGCTCAGCCACTAACCGAGTTTAACTGTACATCTGTAAAGAAGGGATTTCTGTATTTTTATGACGATATGTGATGGCTCTTTTTGCAACTCTCTCTCTCTACCTAATATTTGAAATTGTGGAGTTTTGCTTGGAGTTGTATGTACCATAGTACTGTTGGGGGGTTACGAAATAATTACCTTCATTATTCTCCAAAGATATGTATAGGGATGTCAATTGGGCAAACCCGTTCGGGTTCGGGCCAACCCGCTCGGGTTGTCGGGCTATTCGGTGCGGGCTATTTGGGTTGCAAATTTTGTCGGGTCAGAAATTTACAACCCTAACCCTAACCCTTCGGGTTT
>JAYDZE010567304.1:0-12166 GCA_034509125.1 Monilaria moniliformis
GTGTTCCTAGAAAGGGGCCTCAGTATAGCCAGGCCACAATCACAGACATGGGGCTTGAACTCTTCATCAAGTAAGATATTTGCAGCCTTCAAGTTGCTATGGGGAATAGGCGGCACAAATGACGAATGCATGTAACTGAGAAGCAAATTAAAGCACTTTTACTTTATATGAAGTACTTAAAATGACAATATTATTTGAAATGACAAAACCATTTCTTTGTGCTTACTCCAGAGCTCGTGCTACGCCAAGAGCAACCTGAAGGCGGGCGCCCCAGTTCAGCGGCTTGTACGCGACACTATGCAGAGCATCGTCAAGAGTCAAGTTCCTGATAAACTCATACACAAGGAGATGCTGACCATGCTCCATGGAATAACCAAGAAGGGGAACGATATTAGGATGCTTCAAACGCGATATGTTTTTTATCACATCGAAGAACTGTTGTTCTTCAATGATGGATAGAGGCACTGTCTTTATGTTCTTCACAGCCACAACCTACCAAACGAGAATATATGTCACAAAAAAGTTTATTTGGGATTTTCAAAACTTGTGCAACTTGAATAGTGTATAATTCTACCGTGCCATCGGGAAAATGTGCTTTATAAACGGAACCAAGGGATCCTTCACCAATAAAGTGTTCTTCACCAAAGCTGTTTGTTGCTATTTGAAGCTCTGCAATGGTGTATACTCTTGGAACAGCTGCCATTCTGCTCTTGGAGAAACTTTTTCTCCTGGGCAGTTTCAGGGTCCTAGTCAGAACAGCAGGCAAACGAGAGGGGGTAATCATCGGTGAAGAGCTGAATCCTGATGTGTGGGGACTGCCGGTTCCACTCACCGATGTATAATCTGTGCAAGACTGAAGCAAATGAAAAAAGGCAATGTATATAGGTTGCAGAAAGAATTCATAGCTCCATATCATCAATCACATGACAAGCTATGTATTCTACAAATCATTGTATTGTACAAAATAATATGAAAATAACAAGCATGTATGATGTTATATGACATGAGCACTTCCAAAGTTGTTTCAGCGGAAATCAACTTTGTTTACCTTGGAGTGTATCAGTAGGAAGAGATTTCATCGAGTCTTCACGCCCTACTGTGCTTCTGTGTTTTCTCAAAAAGGACCTTTGCCTGTGAACAATCGTAAGAGCTGCACTTCCTGCAACCAGAATGATTCCACCAACTATTAGAACTATCCCAGCCGCACCCAGTTTCTTCTTTTTGTGAGCTCCGTCTATTTGAGAAGGATGATTCTCGTAGGCACTAAAATTTGCTGCTGCTGCTGCTGCTGGACTGTGCTGCTCTTTCGGCATAGACTCAGTAGGAAAGTTCCAAGGAGGATAGTTTGCTTCTCTTACAAATTCATTGCCCCCAAACCTGAACAATGTTGAAAGTCAAGTCAAACAATTCGAAAATCAAATATGAACATGTTCACAAAGATAAACTGAAGACATTACACCATACCACAAGTTGGTTATATTTTGGAAGTGTTCTGGGATAACACCACTGAAATGGTTATCTTCAATATTCCTGAAATTGGGACTAGTTAGTGCATAATCACACCAAAATATAGTGGAAAAAAATTCACTTTTTGTTAGATTTACATACAGATCAGTGAGAGTTAGATTAGCCAAGAAAATTACTGATCCAGTAAATTGGTTGTTCTGCAAAAACCTGAAATAATTCATGTCAGTTCCTTGCATTTATCACAGTCGATATAATGAGGAACAAGAACAGAGAAAGAACTCACAAGCCTGTAAGGTTTGTCAAAGATTTGACGGAGATAGGTAGATCTCCGGTGAAGCTATTGAAAGACAAATCCCTGGTGAAAGAAGAATGCATTTCTCAGAATTGAGAAACAATAAAAGAAATTTCAACAAATGTAGCTTAAATAGCCATTGCCCTTGTGTTCAGTGCAGCATACATTTCTTGAAGATTCTCAAGGCCAGCAAACACATTTCCCAATGATCCAGATAACAAATTGTGGCTCAGATTCCTACACGGTGTAAAACACGATTCAGTAATCCTACAGAAAGCTTGGAATCCTATCAAACATAGAGCTACTTACAGATGTCGGAGATGTTTCATCTGCTCTATCGAGTATGGAAAGCTCTGACTAAATTTGTTCTCAGCAAAGTTTCTGATATGCGTTGAAGAGAACCAAAACAGTTATTATTGTGAAACTTTAAAGCAAATGGTCTTAGTTCTTATATGAACAAGCTACGTCGAGTATCTTACAAGTGTGTGAGGTTTGGAGGTAAACTGTAGGGGATTGTTCCCTCAATGTCATTTGAACTAAGGTCCCTAATAAAATGATTTTCACACAGTTGAAAGAGGTTACACGGCAGGACTTTATAATGCATGCTGCTGAGCGAATAACATTGAGATTAACAGAATTTTCTTACAATTGCTTCAGACTCTTAAGATTGGAGAGCTCAAATCCAATGTTACCAGTCAGCCCCAGCCCATGAAGTTTACTGAAAAAGGAACGCAAATTAATAAGAAGTTATAGTAACTATTAGTCAATCTGTAAAAAGAATATATATCATCATATGGATATGAAGAACTACAGTTCGATAATTGATGATCCGATGCATTGAACTCCAGTCCAGGGCTCTACACAAGGGTCTCCACTCTCTTCGTTCCAATGCTCCAGCTGCATCGGCTTGTTAAGTGACCTGTACAGATTTTGAAGAGCTTGAACTGCATAACACGAGCCCGTCTATCAGTTTCCTTTTCTCTTTTGTTTTCCAAAAGCAGAACAAGAAGATTGGTATTAAACAGTGCTTCTCTTAGTCAGCTAAATTGTGAAAATTAAGTGTAATGTGTTTTCCCACCATTTTGAATATGGGCTTAACTTCACAAGAAATATGTACACTATGTTCAATCACACCTCAGAAAAATAACACTATCAACTATACCAACACACAAAAGATAGTATCAAGAAACTAACATAAAACCAACAATATTATAACTTCAATAACTTGCAGGAAATTCAAGAACGGCCCAAAATATGAAAATTCTTCTCGAACGACATTTCATCAATTCTTCCTACTTCTTCCATTTTTCAGCAGAAAAGTTGAAGAAATTGGTACAATTAAGCAGTCATTAACAGTCAACAGTAATTTTAAACATTAAGTTCATAAAAAGACTACTTACCCTCTAAAACATCAGTGATCGCCCAAGACTGGAGTCCCATAATCGCCCAATAGAAACTCAGAATCAGCAAGAACAGATTCTTAGCCATATTTGCTTATTTTCCCTCAAAAAAATATTCTGTAAGAAATACCGAAAACAAGAAATGATTAGTATCATAATAAAGGAAAGCAAAAGGTTGATTTTGCAGTATTAAACTCGATGAAGCTTCGCATTATCGCAGATGTGAAAATCAAGAAAAGTATTTCGAACAATATTCTGCGCTCCAAACTTCAATCACAAGTAAAAGTTTAATGTTTATAAGAACATGAAATCTAAAGCAGAACTACCAATTCTTGCGCAAAAGAAACGCACAAAATCACGAACTTTCATACACATACAGACTCGCAGCTATTCACATCGCTTATATACATGAATTTGAACTAGTATACGAAAATGGGTTACAGAAAAACCGTAAAGAAAAACTCTTTCAATAACCTGAAATAAATCTGTATCTACATATTTGCATGCGCATGCAAATATATATAGCACAAGTAAATACACTATCTCAGTTAGCTACAGAGAACCATGGCTAGTAAGACGGTTATGTAGTTAGAAGCGCGTGCGCTTCACGCGCTCGGTGCCTAGTACTAAGAGTATATTAGATTAATTAATTAGTCGAACGCGAAAACTGGGGTTATGGGTTAATCACTGAATTGGAAATGACGGAACTAGCCCTGTAAAGTTTTAGCTATATGAGAGCTCCATACAGTATTTTCATGGATGCTGTGATACATACACATATTAGTGTGTGATAATTTGACTGGATTTTGAGAGTTTATCTAATCAGCTTTATTGGTGGATACTCAGCTGCACTTTATCATCTTGTCCTGTTCCTGTGCTGTTGGCATAAATATTAAAGAATGCATTTGAAAAATCGGGTTGGCCAATTGCACGCAACTTGCTCGACGAATTTCCCCACTAAGTTTTGGGGGAATCTCAGTTCATAGCAGCGATGCAAGTTAGATGTGCAATTAGCGGTTGCTAAACATTGTCTTTCTTCCACTTTTGAAGTGGTGATCGCCTAGAAGAAACCGGAGAACTTGATGCTGACATCAGTATTGCTTTCGAGCAAACCTGAGGAGGAAGATGGTTTCTTTTGAAGTCTTTTTCTACTTCGACAAAGAATGATAATAGTTATATTACACAAGATGAGCTTTAAAAAGCACGTAATGAGTTTCAGGCTAGTGGTCTTTGCTCGTTTCGATGAATACCTAAGAAGCTGAGGAAGAACAATGTGAATGCATTTGCTGTCATGTTTTCTGTGCATACAGACTAGATGCTGTATGTGATTTAGATATGGAGTCTTGAACGTATCTGGTGTTTTCTGCACGAGAAGATGTTACGAAGATTGCAGTCTACTCTGAAATGTTCCTGCAGCCATGTCAACCGCGGCATTCACAATGCTGCAAGGTCATGTTTCAAGAATGAACAGCCTTTTAATGTATATATAGGCTCCTTGTGCAAGCAAAAGCTTTTCAGGGATGCACTTCACGCCTTTGATGTTTTACAAAAGAAAGCAGATTGCCTGATTGATCCTAGCACCTATATTCATTTGATTTCTGCGTGCTCATCTTTGAGATCCGTGGAATACGGAAGGAAAATTCACGACCATATCTTGAGATCTAACTTGCTTCCCTATATGATTCTTGAGAATCATATCATCAATATGTATGGAAAATGTGGATCAACAGGAGATGCTAAGGAAGTTTTCGACAGTATGTGGGAGAGAAATGTGGTGAGTTGGAATGCATTGATTGCTGGATACTCGCAGCACGGCCAGGATATCGAAGCCATTGAGTCATATATCCAAATGCAGCGGTCTAGTTTTATGGCCAGTCACTTCACGTTTGGAGGTGTGATTAAAGCTTGTTCGAGTCTGGCAGAGGCTGGTTTAGGGGAGCAGTTGCATGCCCAGGTTGTTAAGTCTGAATTTGGTTCCCACCTACTAACTCAAAATGCTCTCATTGCAATGTACAACAAGTTCGGTCGAATTAAAGAGGCATGGGACGTTTTCTCCTTAATCAAATTAAAGGATTTGATTTCCTGGAGTTCAATTATTGCAGGGTTGTCAAAACTAGGTTATGAGATGAAAGCTCTGAGTTGTTTTAAGGAAATGCTGTCACTGGGTACTTACCACCTGAACGAGTTTATCTTTGGGAGCGTTTTTAGAGCTTGTGGATCTCATGGTCAGCCAGAATATGGCAGGCAGATACATGGAGTAAGTGTTAAATATGGCTTTGAAGACAATGCTTTCGCAGGTTGCTCCCTGGCCGATATGTATGCAAGATGTGGTTTCTTGTCTTCGGCAAAAACTGCATTTGAACTCATCAAACATCCTGATATAGTGTCGTGGAATGCAGTGCTAGCAGGCTTTGCATATGGTGGTGATGCAAATGGAGCAATGCTGTTCTTTTCTCAGATGAGGCATTCCGGGTCAGCACCGAATGATATCACTGTCCGTTCCCTGCTTTGTGGCTTCGGTCCCTCAACATTTTCTCAGGGGAAACAGGTACACGGCTATATTATAAAGACTGGACTTGTACTGGACCTTCCCGTATGTAATACACTGCTTTCGATGTATGCTTATTGCTCGGAACATATGGATGCGTATAAAATGTTCAATGATATTCGAGGCAGTCCAGATCTAGTCTCTTGGACTGCTATAATCACTATGTGCATGCATGAGCACCAGGCTGCAGAAGTTTTCTCGTTATTTAGAACGATGCTGCTACTTCACGGGAGACCTGATTGTGTTATCTTGGCCAATGTTCTCGGAGCTTGTGGGAAAGTCGCCACACTAGAGATGGGGGATCAAGTTAATTGCTGCGCTGTGAAGTATGGGCTCGACTCTGGCATCATGGTCATGAATGGATTGATTGATATGTATGCCAAGTGCGGATCGCTTGAAAGAGCTAGAAAGGTCTTCGACTGCATGCCCAATCCGGATGTTGTCTCCTGGAGTAGTTTAATTGTGGGATACGCGCAATTTGGCTTGGGAGAAGAAGCTCTGAATCTCTTCAGCAGAATGAAGAAACAGGGCATAAAACCTAACCAGGTTACATTTGTGGGAGTTTTGATTGCTTGTAATCATGTTGGATTGGTGGATGAGGGGATGCAGCTGTTGAAATCTATGGAACACGAGCATGGTGTGATCCCTACACGAGAGCACATCTCATGCGTTGTTGACCTTCTTGCTCGAGCTGGTCGTATCCATGATGCAGAAGCTTTCATAGATCAACTCGGATTCGAACCTGATGTAGTGATATTGAAAACTCTACTGGCTGCTTGTAAAAACCACGGCAACGTGGAAGCTGGAAGGCGCGTTGCTGAGAAGATCTTGAGGGTTGATCCTTCCAACTCTGCTGCTCATATCTTGCTCTGCAACATACATGCCTCTGCCGGCAACTGGAAAGATGTGGCCCGTTTGAGAGCTTCGATGAGAGAGAAGGGCGTCAAGAAACTCCGCGGACAGAGCTGGATCAAAGTTAAGGATCGGATCCACGTTTTCACAGCAAAAGATGGACTGCATCAGGAAAAGGACAGGATATTCTTGACTTTGGAGGAGTTATTGTTGCAAATCTCCGACGTTGGTGATGATCACACCTTGGAATAGAGGCAGGCCAGCCCCTAACGGGAGAGATCAGCACTTGCTCAAAGGTACAATCGGGTCTTTTGCTTGTCTTGAATTAAAGGAAAGAAGTCGAAGAAGTCCTTTTCAAGTCGAAGAAGTCCTTTTTCTTTCTCAGGTTGCAGGTTTTCTTAGTTGAAGTGGAAGAATTTTAGGGCAGGTTATGCATATCAAAGCCTATGCAGAAAGGGCTGTTGAAACGTCTGCCTTCGTCGCTGAGAGCGCTTTAATCTCACTGCAACAAGTTTGATTAAAGATGGTCGTGGTTTGAGCAACTCGGTGCTGTGTTATTGCAGATGAGGCGCAGTATGAGATAAGGTTTCATATATTTTTGAGTGAGATGTCTATTATTATTTATAAGGTATAAATATTTGTTTAATTATATATATTAAATTATCTGCGTAAAAAATAAATAATGATGGGAAAAATATAATTTTGACAATTTTAATCAATTAATTTATAATAGTAGAGTGGAAATTATGGTAGTTTAATCTAATAATAAATTAATAAATAATATAAATAATATCTTACCTATGAAGTGGTAAAAATCTGCATAGCAAATGAGGCCTAATACTTCAAAAAAATGTGTAAAATTGTGCCCAAAAGACAAAAGATCTATAATTTTATTTTATTTTATTTTTAAACTGACAATTATTTGAAAACTAATTTCGCTCAATTAATTGATTATATAATCAACAGACAAAATTATAATTCCAAATAAACAAGGGCATATCAAATCTGATTTGGGGATTTAGGGTTTAAACATTACCCTATTTCCCTCTTAGAAGCATTAGATAAACAAATTTGAAAATAAGAGCATCTTCAAAATCAAATTTTGAAGCCTTTGGCAGTTTTCATGGCTGGAGGCGACGAAGATGATGATTACATGGGAGACCTCTCCCAGTTCGTACCACCAGAGGTTCCTCAATCTTCCTCAAAAAAGGTATTTTTTTACTGTATAAATTAATGTCGCATTCTAATTTGGTTGTAATTCTTTGTTTTTCACTTCACGAATCCCTAATTCTAGAAATTCTCAAGAACTCAAAACCCCTGGCTAATTAGTTGCGCTTACTTTAGTTTCTTTTTCCGGTTGTTCTTCATTACATGGCGCTCCATTTGGATGATACATATACTAGTTTAGTTTAAAATTTCCATTTTTCGCGAGTTCGAGATCATGGTGGTGCACTGAATTTGGGAGTTGAGTTATTAGCTCGTGTTTAATTTAGAGGATTGATTCGTCTGCTTAAAGATCCTTTATAAAATTTGTTCATTATATGCATTCAAGTAAAGTTTTCACTTCTTTTACAGGATCCTAGCAGTAATGTTGTAGTGTCAAAATCTTCTTCAAGCAAGAAATCGAAATTCCAAAACTGGCAGGAGCAGAGGAAGCTCGACCGGAAAAGGAAGCAAATCGAAGAGGATAAACAAACATTAGAAAATGCAGGTTCTGCAATACCACAGTCTAATATTGGTTTCAAGCTGTTGAAACAAATGGGCTACAGTCCTGGCTCTGCATTGGGCAAGGAAGGTTCTGGGAGGGCTGAACCAGTTTCTCTGGAGATCAGAAGGGGTCGGGCTGGAATTGGTACAGAAGATCCAGAGGTAGCAAAGATGAGGAAAGAGAAAGCAAAATATGAGATGAATAAGAGGAAAGAGAGTGAGTTGATGGAGATTTTTGGGAGTCACCAGAAGGAGCGATGGAAGGGAAGGAGAGTCATAGTGAACTTCCGAAAGGCAGATGCTGCTCTGGCACAGCTTGAAAATAGGGAGGTTAAGGTGGAGAAGAAGGAAGAAGACGATGAGGAAAAGGAAGGTGAAGAGGAGGAGGGAGAAGAAGAAATTACAGAAGAGGTACAAATACAATATTTCTGATAACTTTAAATTCTGTGTGTGGCTTGATCAGTCTTGTGACTGATGTGATTTGCTTATAGTTCTAGAAGGATCCAAGTGACTCTGCTCTTCATACCATCATCCCATGCTTAATAAGCTTGCACCTTTGGCTAATCGTGGATTATCTTGTTGGTTAATCGTATCTTTCCTTTGATGCAGGATTTGCTAAATATATTGCTGAAGCTAAGAAACGAGTTCAGATACTGTCTCTTCTGTGGATGCCAGGTAAAAAGATCGCAGTAACAGTGATTAATTGTCATGTCTGTAAATAAAATTGCTCAACTTTGATATGGAATGCTGGTTTTTGTAGTTGTTGAATCTTACTTGATCACCTTAAACATTTTCAGTACGACTCCATGGAGACCCTCGAATCAAACTGCCCTGGGATTAATGAAGACGACCACTAGATTTTAACACCTACAGGCACCAGTTCAGACTTGGTCTACCCCAAATTCTTACAATAATCTTACGGCCCCTGTAATGGATCGGACAACTTTCATGAATTGTATTAGAGAATGAAGCGATCAACGCAAGATTTGTAACAGGAAAGTTTGTATTACTGAAAGCAAAGGATTTCTCCTCAAGCTAGATAGGTGGGTATTACTGAAAGTTTGTATTACTGAAAGCAAAGGATTACTGAAAGCAAGAGTTGAGGCCTTGGCTTATCTATGTCGTTCGAAAATACAAGCTAGATAGGTGGGTATCTTCTAACCTCCAACACCCTTTAAACTATGAAATTGAGATTACATGCATAAGTAAATCATAACTAATAATGAGCTTATAATGTTTTCTTCAATTTTTCTTCCACTCCTTGCAACGTATAGTAACTGCCACCTCTACTTATTCCACTCCTTGTAACGCCCGTGTAGTAACTGCCATTTCTACTCCTCCCACTCCAGTCTCGTAACCGCCTCCTGACCAGTTAGTATTCCACCACCTTTCAAGCTCCCTGTCGGTACGTTAACCACTTGCGACCAGTTAGTATTCCACCACCTTTCAAGCTCCCTGTCGGTACGTTAACCACTTGCGAGCTGCATCAAATTGTTCGTTGGCGTAACGGGTGCTCCTGGTCTAACTCCTGCCAGTCGAACATGGGAAAGCTAGCCAGGATGATGCGACCAAGATATCTACTACTCCATAAGATTCACCTATCACCCTGTGAGATCAGTAAATGGTCTATTTCATTCTGAAATTACTAGAGACAACGATTTCTGTTGTGTCAAAGTTTTGGGTTTATGTGATAAAAAATTCAGTTTACCATATTTTGTTTCAAAAATGCTTGATATAATCATCCATTTCTGTCTATATTGCTAAAGTTCAGTTGTAACAGAAACAGATATTTAAGAGTTGAGACAATTACTTTTAAGAAAAGCAGCACATAGTTAATCATCGTCATTAGCATAGGAAAACAAACGCAAGTATGTGTCTTCTGCAGAGGCACAAACAGCAGAGACACTAAAGAACATCACATGTTCGACAAGTACGTTGTCGATTATTGAAAAACACAAGATCTTCGACTGAGTTCAAGTTTAAAGCGACCAATTCATATGCTGGAGGGAAGCGTCGTACCCCCTGAGTTCAAGTTTAAAGTGACCAGTTTATATGCTGGAGGGAAGCATCGTACCCCCTTGAATGAACGAGGTCGTGGAAGTGCCCCTCATTTGGCTGAGCCAAGCCGAGCTCCCCAATGAACTCATTGCTGGCGCCATGAGTGGTCTGTCCGCGACCAAGATCAGGAGGCATCTCGTGCAGTGCACCATCATGAGCCTGGTTGTATGAAAATGGAGCACCATGATGATTGATGGATGGTTGAACCATGGGCGGCACGCCATTGTTTCCAGAAAAATTGCTTGCTCCGAGGCTGGTGGGGCGGGTTCTTGAGCCCCAAGGCTGAGTTGACAGAAGAGAGAGAGCATTGGTGGAGTCGGAGACCCCATCGAAACATCCGTTTGAGGATGATCCGGGACCAGAGTGACTGGGCCTAGGTGTTGTACCTTGCAGAAGATCAGACAGAGGGTTATGTGAGCTGCTCTGCGGTGGAAGCTGGTACTTTCCTGTTATCAAAGCTTGATTTCCCATTACTCGTTCTGATGATGTATCCGGCCACGAATCTCGTCCGGTGAGAGCCGGGTAGGTGCTGAAGTCCATCACAAAGCCTCCAGATTTGCTGCGGTCTTCTCACATGAAAGACATCACTAAGTTAATATTATTCACAAGAGAGAGAGAGAGAGAGAGAGAGAGAGAGAGAGAGAGAGAGAGAGAGAGAGAGAGAGAGAGAGAGAGAGAGCGAGAGAGAGGAGTCTAGTTCAGTGATGCATAACCAAAAATGGATGGAGAAAGGCTTCCATAGCGAGGAGACAACAAGGATCCCACTGGAGGCTTCCTCCTACGCTCGTTGTGCCCGGCTAGGCGTCTCCGGCAACTCCGCTTTCCTTGGTCGAATTCGGGCAATTGATGAAATCTGGAACAAGGCTAACATATTATAGCAAAATTTGAAGGTCTGCGTTATTCATAAACAGAAACTCAGGTAGATAGATTAGAGTAAGTGATGCCTAGTTGCAAAATCTATCTCTTGAAATCAACAATCCCAGTTACAATTAAAGCTTATTTCTTTGTTATATTTAATCTTCTATGATATTATTTCTATGATTTGCACAACTTTTGACTCTAAGGTTACATAATGTCGTCTGAACCACTAGTTGAATAGAAAGTTCCAGAACTCTCTGTTCAGGTTTTCCAAGAAGCCTCCTTTAACTCGGGTCAACAAAACCTGTACAAATTAATATGACACCACCCTCTTCTTTTATGTCATCAATCACACCTACTGTAATGAATGGCCTCCAGCAAGGGCCCGAAAACGATCTCCCACAGTCCTCATGCGACCACTCATAGCCACAATAGACATACTTCAAATAGTTTGGTATAATCATTTCTACCAGAACTACACTCCCCTTTTCTGTCCCCACATTGAATGTTGCAGCCAAGTTTCACAGAGGCACCATTCTTTGATCTCATTTTAGCATAATCTTTGTTTTTTTTTCTTTTACATTTTCATAACTTCAACTAACTGACTCATATCATTTCACAGCAAAGAATTGGCTACAAATTACAATTTCCAAATTTCTTTAGAAAAATTGATTAGCTGGAAATGGCTGCCTCTAACCAAGCATAAGAGAAGAGAAGTACTAAATCATCAATAGATTTACAGCCTTCATCTAGTTTCTAGAAATCTTTGCTTACCTAAAATTAAAAACCTATCAAGAGAAAAATAGTTTTCTACCAAACTATAGTGGCTTTCTTTAATTATTACTGTTGGATTAAACCAAATTTAATCAAGTCGATTTATACTTGACCAGTCTTATAAGTTCATTACATGTATTTGAAAATACATGAACGAGAGACTCTTGGTTTTGGATACGTTTGGATAGATGGATGCAATTGTGATTCATG
>JAYDZE010567315.1:0-12165 GCA_034509125.1 Monilaria moniliformis
GCCATAATTAAATTAGTCGTGCAAATTCAGTTGGACTAATTTATCCCTTTAATGATGTTTATCTAATGCTATAATGAAGCGCGTGGAAATTATATCACATTCCTCAATTTATAAATCTAATAATTGATATGTTATCTTAGTTATGCATTAAGTGTTTAGTTTGACCCTAATGCATGCCACTCCTATATATTAGTTTTTAATTAATTTGTGGGTTATAAATTTTATTCCCGCCGCCATCTCTTGTGGGGGGTCATTAAATTAAATTATTTTATTTTATTATATTTATTTTATTTTTGATAGAAGGGTCATTGAAATTCTGTTCAACCTAATTAAGTTATTAAAAATCATGTAACATAGTCCAAATTTACAACTGGATCTTCAAATACGTTAAAACGGAAAATCACGCAATACCATGAATATTCTCTATATAGATATCTAGCTAAATGCATTGCGAATTTGTGATAAATATTATTGAAATTTACTTTCCGTAATTTTAATATTCGCAATCGACATTGGATCTTTCCTTTCTATGCAAATGGATTGAAGTTTTTATGCATTTCCCTCGCTATATAAATGGACGCCAAAGAAGGAAAAGGAGTAATATCCTCGACCATCTCAACACACATTCAATTTAGAGCAATGGAGAATATAAAATTACAAAAAGTGCTATTTTTGATTTTGATAATTGCAAATATTCAACTTGCAACAAGCAAGTGCATTCTTACTCCCAAGATTGTGGTTCATGCAATTAACAATCTCTCAAATGCGCCATTGCAATTGCGTTGCCAATCTAAGGACGATGATCTTGGTGTCCACACACTTGCTCCAAATCAAGACTACAATTGGAGTTTCTGCGACTCCGTCGAGTCGAACACTTTATTTTTTTGTCACTTTTGGACAGGCCAGAAGGATAAAAGCTTTGTCGTCTATGATTCAACCGGGAGAAGTAGGTGTCCCAAAAATGTGTGCACTTGGATAGCAAAGGACGATGGTTTTTACTTCAATGGAGCACTAGTTTATCCTTGGTAAACATAGCAATCCATGATGTCAAATTATGAATTATATATATAGCATTAGTTAGTTTATGCTCATCGTTAGTTTATTATTCCATTCTTGCTTTCTTTATTTATATGTTTTGTTTGGAACAAACAAAATTATAAATATATTATTCGACTTCAGTTATCTAAACATATTTTTAAAATCAATTTACGTTATTTACTGCCGATCGTTGGGCTTGTATAGGTTTATGACAGAGTCCCATTAATTACTTGGTGGGCCCATGATTTTAGTTGTGTCAGGCCCAAATCTGTTGGGCTTTAGCTTTCAGACTTCAAATTAACTTATAGTTGAATTTTTCAGACTTCAAATTAACTAATTGGTAAAATTAGCTGAAAATAGTAAAAATAAAATGTCCAATTACTAAATAAGTTATACGTGATATGATCTTATACTTGAATTATCAGTTCCTATACAATGTTTTCCTCAATTTGCTAGTTCCGTATTCGAGTATAACTATTAATTATCATTTATACAATAATTTTTATTCAATAAGATTATAAATATCAATCTGTATTTCTAATTATTTATATCTTGGGTAAGGAATGGTTTGCATGCTTTAATTACACGAAATTGTTCTAGTAATTCATATTCCCATTATTTGTTCAAAATATAATATACGTTTACTCACTAAGCATATAGGAATTCCATTATCTTATATGTTTTTCGACATATTTTTGGATTTGCTTTCCATAACTTTAATATTCACTAATTATCATATGATGGGCTGTGAAATTAATTCCTAATTTCGTTTCTATGTAACTATATATATAGACTCCATGGAATTTTATATAATTGCAATATCCTCGATCGATCAACATATATCGTGAGCGATGGATTATACCAAACTCCAAAAGGTTATACTATTCTTTATTTTTATAATCGCAAGCATTGAGCTTGCGAAAAAGCAAGTGTATTCTCACTCCTAAAGTTGAGGTTCGTATAGATAACAATCTCTCTCATCTTCCCCACTTGTCGATCTAAAAACGATGATCTTGGGCAACACACACTTCCTCCAAGGCAAGAGTATAGTTGGAGTTTCTGCGATGCCGTCAAGCAGAATACTGTATTCTTATGTCGATTTCTAAAGTTGAGGTTCGCATAGGTAATAATATTGTTTAATTCTTGCTTTATTTTTATTTTAGTACATGTACCCTTTTCTTTAAAGTTAGGCGTTGACGTATTCTAAATAATTCGAACTTTTTGTAGTTACACACTCACATACACCTACACACTTATACATATTAGATTACTTGATTATCAACTTACTAGTTGGATAGGAAGAGTCATAAACCTATTTTAATGAACTCTTGAATACATGATTCATTAATTTTTAATTAAATGAGAGAATTCAAATTAATACACATACCCTAATATATAGAATAGTGATGTCAATATGTATGAAATTTAAAAAATAATATCGTAGGAATCGTATTAGGCTTGTAATTTAAAATATTTCCTCCGATTTGTAAAATAGTGCACATCCAAATGTGATAAGAGTTTTAATAAAGGTTAGATAGTATATTTTGTGAGTATGGAAATGTCGCACTTTGTTGTTTTGTTAGGTTAGTTAATAATAATAATGGTGAACCATGAACTTTGTCTAATATGTATTGTTGGAATATTATTTTGTTGTTAAAGTGACATCTTATTGATGCCGAAATTAAGAATATTGAATTTAATTCAAATCAAGGTCTAATGTTCCAATTCTATTAATGCAGTGCATACCGAAAGCAGTGGTTATAAGTTTGCACAACATAAAAGAAAAAGAAAAAAAATGAATTGTATTATTACACTTCTATTTTATAGGTTTGAATTATGTTGTGGACAACTAACATATGCTTCTCCACAATTAAAATAAATAAATAAATAACGAGATGAAAATGAAATAACAAGAGGATTTTATTTTTTCTTCAAGCGGGAAAGAAAAGAGAAAAAAAAAAGTTGAACTACTATCACAAGCAACATTTAAGAAATAATTTAATGATAAAAATTGGTTGGATATAAGCGCCGGAGCAATCAATGTGTAATATTCAAAAGGTTTGAGGAATTCATAAATTACATTAACAAATTCAGTGATAAAAACAAATAAATACCCGACGGATAGAGAAACAAATGCAGAAATTTATGCCCATCCTATAAAATTTATTATCTATCGCAGTTCCATTTATTTCATGATTAGAGACATATCGATAATATGCTTACAATAAATATGATGGGATTAAATTGATTCGGATTAGTAGTGGTATATTGGTGATATTAACCAAATAAATATAGAGACGTGCTCCTGTGTGCGAGCCCGTACAATGCGCGTTGTCAGCCAGAGCCCGCCTGGTATTGACTTTAAACCATTTTCTTTTAATTTTTAAACAATAACTTTTATTCATTAAAACAGTAACTTTTATGCACCAAAATCAATCACTCTGAAGATAGTAACATTTATTTATAACAATAGTTATTTTTATTCAATACAAGTATTGATTTGAATTATAACAAATGTAACTTTTATAAAATAGGTCATGAATTTGGGTCATGATCAGAATTAGGTTCGGTTCGGATTCTGGTCAATCCGACCCAAGCGCACCATAGAGGTGCGCAAACTCGAGCGTTTGCGAAAAATACATGTGTCATAACTAGGCTAGGCCCTAGAAGCAATAGATGTGATTCTATGTATATCTTTTTATATAATTAATTAGATAAATATGATTTGATTTAAAAAAGTTAATAGTTAGCAGCTCTCCTAACCATCAATGGAACTTCAACTCATGTCTTACTCTTTTTAAGGTTGAAAATTTCATGGAACTCAATTGACTGGCAGGTTCGGTCATAACTACTTTTTTTAAGTTAAAAGCTCGAATTTTGGTAAAACTAATTTTGAAATTGCAAACTGATAAAATATGATTTAAATAATAATTAACTGTTAAAAAATTATATATGTAACCCAGAAATAATTGAATGTACTTGTTTTTTTATAAACAAACAACTTGTTTTTATTCTTTGTCAATCGAGTGCCGAATCATTAATTAAATTGACAGAGAGAAAGAGACGTATGTCGTTAATGTCAGTCTCCCGATATTAAATAGATCGAATGATTATATAAACTTGTGAAGTTAACAGAAATGACGTCCCATCTTCAACTGTCCAACTAATTAAATTACAATATAAATAAGATAAGGGAAACTATTTTCCTCCTTTGCTATAATGTAATGCCTTGAGCAGACATTAAAATCTCTCTGCATATCGATACCTCAAAAAAAATTACATTTTCCCATTAATAAAATTAAAAATAAAAGAAAATTTATGATTGTGATTCCCTGAATTGACTTTATTTATAATATATTTTGCATGCTAAAGAAAAAAGGGTCTAATGAGATGTTATTTATATGGCAGACACAGGCCATGCATGGTAGGTACCAATTCTTGAAAAGTAAGATTAGTTAGTTGGTATCTTTGATTGCTTGCTAAGGTGACATATAATGAAATGTACATATGTGTATGATCCATATGTCGCAAGTCTTTCTTCTTTTCACTTTCAATTATTTTCTCTTATACCTCAAAAACTACTATCAAGATCATAAAATATACAAATTATATAACAAATATAAATATAAAGTTTGATTTATTCTTTTTTGTTTTAATTTTAAAGTGAGTATTAACATTTTTTAAGTAAGGATTAACATTAATACATAAGGTTTTGTAAATTTGACGAGATCATATTTATTGTATGTATGTGAGAGAAATGATTAGGAAAATACTAATATGTGAATTACATACATGTATGCAGTGCGCACACAATACAGCAAGAGAAAATAAGAAAATATAAAAGCAACAATTATAATTAATTAGACTAAAACAAAGCCATCTTCCATATGATGATTGCTGGTCTACAACATCATAATCTAGAAAAGATACACTGATCTATACATCATTCCCTAAATCCTTACAATATTCTCCACCAATTTGGAGAATTTTGCAGCATCCCATTTTCATAATCCATATCATGGGGCCAAATTAGACGACTAACTATATTAAAATTAAAATTAACATTAAAAGTCTCGATCCCAAATCAAAACCTCAAAAGTTCAACCCTCTCTCTCTCTCTCTACAATTAGTTCAAGAACCTAATACAAACCAGTAAAATGTACAAACTTTAATTGGTAGCTATCTCCATCAACATCACATCCCACGGCGATGATGATGAATTTCCCATAATTAAAAATGGAGATTCTTCGACTCTAACACAAGTCTAAGAAATTGGTGCAAATTTTGTGGTTAATTAATAATGTTGGGGTCAATAATAGCAGGTGGTATTTTGAGGTGAGAGGCTTCCCTGTTCAAGATACCCCTCTTGTTAGTGAATCCATCGTGACCGGCGGAATATCGCCGGAGCTGAGCTGCGGCGGCGGGTGCTGCCACTGGGGGAGCGGCCCGGCCAAGAGGAGCGTCTGGAGTAGCGGCCCCGCTTCCACGACGGCCTGCAGGAGCTTTCCCTGTTCCGGCAACGCCTTATTGATTGGCATAGTGTCGTCGCAATCTGACGGTGAAAGGGCATTATTGTCATCCTCATTGCTAATCGTGCCACTCGAGGAATGTGCCTGGATTTCCGACGAGAGTCGTTGGTATTTGGTCTCGAATTCAGCCCTCTCTTTGATGATCTTGGCTAGCAAGCCCTTGAGTTGGGCAATCTCGTCATCTCTCCTCGAAATCTCTTCGTGGGCCGCCATCACCGCCGCCTCCAGCTCTAGAGTAGAGTAGAAGAGCGACTGCTTCAAGTCCTCCACCCCCTACACATAACAAAGTTAAAAGAGCCAAAAACAAGCCTACAATTACTTGAATTGAGATATAATCTCATACCTCTTCTTCAAAGTAGTAAGCCCAGCTAAGAGGACTGCATTCTTCTTCCATTTTTCTCGGAATAGCAAAAAGAAAAGCCAACGCAAAGGGAAATGTTAATGAGCTTGTTTATAAGGTTTTTTATTTCGATTTTTTTAATAAATATATGTCTTTTGCTACTTTAGTGTGGCCATGGCAGATATGGTTGGAGAGAAACAGAAAATGCCAAAAGCATGAAAAGGCAGGTGCCTAGTGGTTAGCTTTATACTACTAGATTCTTAGTACACGAGGACCGTTTATGTGAAAAATAATGTCAGATTTTTCCTCTTCAAAAAATAAGATTTCATCTGCTATTTGAACAATAATTTAGTGGAATATAAATATTGCTTTTATAATAATTTTATAATAAAATATTAATTGAATAAATTAGTGGAATATATATCTCACTTTTATATAATAGTTTTATAATAGAATGTGGGTGGAATTAATTAATTGAATATAAGTTTCATTAACAAAAATAATAAAAGTAGATTATGACTTCTATTGGGAAACGGTCTAAAATAGCAAAATCAAACTTATATTCGATTTTTCATTCAGTAATTAAGAATAAAACGGGTAAATTTAGTCATTTTTTAAAACAATATTTTACAACCGAAAAGAATGGAGTTATCTAAGATGTAATGAGATTATGAAAATAGCAAAACAGAACTAGAAATCTAAAAATTTAAAAGTAATCCCTTAAAAGATATCTTGATGTGAAAAAGAGGTAAGAAATGTTCTCATTTTATCACTCACAAGAAACACATACATAATGTATGTATGTACGTATGTATATATTTCTAGGAGAACCTATCTTTTGTTATCGTTTACTATGAATATCACTGACATTTAGTCTCTGTTAGATTCTTTCTATTAAAAATTTTCTTATACCTCATAAGTTGTAGGGAGTAATGAAAATCATCAATTTTATAAATTAAATAAAAATAAAAGTCTGATTTGTTATTATTATTCCTCTCTTTGAAGTTCAAAAGGATAAGATAAATCAACTTTTGTTTTTGATGGATTTTGTAAGTTTGTTGATTTTTGACACACAGCCTATGAGGTATAAGAAAAAATAAAAAATAAAAAATAAAAAATAAAATGAAAAGAAAAATTATATAGGGAACTAAACCTCATAAAGGTCAGTGCTGCTTATGATAAGTATTCACAAATAATTTACAACATATTAGTTCTTTGTATCTAAATACATATTTATATTTTTAGCGATTGCGTCTATTTAGAAAGAGGGTAAAAATTATTACAATTCTATTGTGAAGTTTCCATATTTTATAACTTACCAAACTAACTCCTAATTATAATCAATAAATTATAATTAAAACTTAATATATCTTACTTAAAAATTAAAAAAATCCCAATTGCATTTTAATTTGGATGAATACACACAAATTTTTGCCTAAAATTTATATGGAGGTATTATATTTTATTTTTCTTTTGGAAGTACATTATTTTTGTCAACATATCACTTGTCCGTATTGTACTGAAAATCCCAACAATAGATTCTCAACATTTCCCTTCACTATTGAGTTATTGAAGATAACTCTCGCAACTCTATAATTTAATATTCTATTTTAATTTATAATTTATTATATGTTTGAATGCATGAATAATATCATATTTTGTAGTGCAGACTGCTGAAATAAAATATAATGTCTATTATAAGAGCAAATTAGAGGATCCACTAATACTCTACGTTTGGAATTACTATAGTTGAATTTTCACATCTAATATAATTAAATTGAAAAATTAAAATCGAGTAGGGACTCTTTCTTGCGGTAGGTTATGAACATAAATAAAATGCAATTTTGTGAAGGACATCTAAATTAAACTAATACTATATGTCGTCTTGCTATTTTTTGATTGTAATGAACTCCTGCTTGCATGCGGCTTAGTGGTTCTGCTTTCATAAGTGTTTTAATTGTTATGATATAGATCACTTGTAATTAAAAAAAAAAAAGCATGTAAATATCAAATTTGTATTAAATATTAGTAGTTTAAATAGTTATATATGTACAATTTGATATCAATCTAACGGCATTAAAGCAGTTATTTTTAATTTCTTTTTTCAGATAAGTTATTTTTCTTTCTATTTTCGACTCTTTCATTCGTTTATCTTGTTATAATAAACAATCTGATACGAAAAGAAACAAAGCTATCTTCTTATAAAACGTACACATGTCGAATTGCACAAACCTATCACTCGTCTTATATTCGCTATTCAATAATAAGACCAATATAATAAAATAATTAATTATAAAAGAAATTGCTATGGATTTTTTCGATAAAACACCAAAGGCTCAAACCAACATGGCGAGCAAGATTTAGGGGACAAAAACAACAGCCGCAACAAGATTCTTTTGGCTACGTATGGATTCAAAATACAAGTTGCACTTACGTATCTCGTCTCATATTTTACTACCATCAATGCACAAATCCGAACATATTTATCTAAAGGTCTCACTTATAATAAATATATAAAAAGAATCAATATCCAGAATCAATCAATTAATACATACACACGTGACCTAATTTGACAGTTCTTCTTTGTTCAGTCGACCATCAATTCACATACTCTATGTAATCTCCTATTCTATCATATTTTATTTTTATGAACTGGGGAAGAGACTCCGATTACTGGCCATTTTATTAAAAATAAATGAAAAGTAATAGTACTAAATTACGAGACTTGCGCTACATATTTATTTAATATTGTCCTTTTATGATACGTCTAGGGTGATACTGTATAACTATTATAAATAAAATAAAATATAAGAGATAAGACTATAATTTTATAACACAAGAATGTAGAGAAATGTTATGCTACATATTTTTATGTGAATACCATGCGCAAGCACCGCTCTCGTTTAGTCCACAATGACATTATTTGTTTTGTTTTATACATTGAATTTCATTCGAATACCTTAAAATTTGTTATTGACATCATTAATTTTACAAATTATAGAAAAAATAAAGCTCGGTTTATTCTTTTATTCATTTATTTGAATTTATAGAGAAAATGAATAAATTGACATTTGATTGCTATGTAATTTGTAAAATTAATGACGTCAATAATAATTTTTGAAGTATTAGAATCAAAGTAAATATATAAAACAAAACAAATAAGACCAACGTGGTATAAACGAAAACGGTGCTCATAAATGATGCTCACATAAAATATGTTGCATAATGTTTCTCCACAAATTACGTAGCTATATATATAGAAGGACTCTGCATATCTACATGTAGATTATTGCTATTATCACACCATTTTCAAAGGAATCGACAATTTTTTTATTTTGTTTAAAAAAAAATAAGAGGTATGAAACCTATCTGAAAAAGGTGACAGTTTACAAAATTTGTTGAATTTTCACTTATATATCGTGATTTAGGATTTTTTATTTTCAACAAAAGATCACATTTCTTCCTAAGTTCACACCCTTAAATTTGAATTCTTCAAAAGACAAAGATAACTGAATTTCAATAAAATGAAGGATTACGGCTAAAAAAAGGGATCATGAAACATACATGTAATGATTATAAACATATGATTTTTAGGTCTTTTTTCCTGTAAGAGTATATATGCTCATGTTTTTCCCCCGTTTTTGACTATCATATGATACAAACAAAAGGGAAGAAAGTTGGTAACTATACGATCACAAGTTAATTAATTAAAACTTAACTTCAAGAATTAATATTTCAATTAGCACGTAATTAGGGTTGTGATTTAATTTGCACCGTTTATTAGAAAAAAATTAGTGCACATTAATTATGAAATAATTTAAACTTAAAAAATGAGTTTGGGGGTTAAAGCTATTGGTCTACTTATATTTTTCCCAAGTCATTTGTCATGGATGGAAGCTACAAAGTCATTTTCAAGAATAATTTGTGTTCAAGAAAAATCCAAATTACTTATTCATTCAAAATATTTTTAATTATTAAAAATGGAATATTAGATTATTAAAAAAATAAGGGAGGTTAATGGTAGGGTCCTTATGGAAACCTTTTGCACAACAAAGTGAAAAGATTTTGGATTTCTGACCAATTCCAAAATAATGTGTCAAGGGAAACTGCTCCACCACGCGTTGGCTAGTGGGTCCATACCCAATACTATCATTTCTATAATTATATACATATTAATATATATTAATGTTTAATAATATTTTTATTTCATGTTATATATAATTTTTCAAACACCAGAAGAACTTTGGGGGTGCTGCTCTGCTACAAATTAGAAAAAAATATATTAAAATGTTCTTTAAATCGCGTCTATTAAATCAAGTCACATTGGTGATTTATTTTTTCCTGCAATTAATTATAATATAATATTTTTTAGATATTGTGTTGTGTGGATACATGTGTTTTAGTCCCTCTTCCTCTCACTAATACAACTTCAACTTTTGATGTCCTTTTGGATAATGCAAAATGCTTAATAACTTTGACAAAAGCCCATATGTGTTTAAATTTCATATGGGTTCAATCCAATCTGCATGTAAGTATTTTTCCATCTTATGTGGTGATAATTTTCTCGTCTACATGCGATGTAGTATTTTTCGTCTTTTGTGGTGGTATAGTGATATATATCTTCAAAATATTTCACATATTAATTTCTATTAATATATCAGAATTACAAGTAGTGAAAGTATTTTTATTAAAATAATATATGTTGTTATCGGAGTTGGGGATCGAAGTAAAAGAATTAAAAGAAAATCAATACTAAGATAGTTTCAAGAAATATAGGTATAACTGGTGGTCGTCGTCGTCGTCGTAGAGGTGGTGGTGATGGTGGCCGCTGTGCTCTGCTGACTCCTTGTCAATCAGGCCGCGGACATAGCAGAACTCATCCACGTGGCACGAAATATTGATCGGACCTTTCTGATCGAAGTCATACTCCTCCTCCGAAGCCTTGAGCAGCTGTGTGAACAGCGGGTGGTTCACGTACATCATCGGTATCACAAACCAATGTTGTTCGGCGCCATGCCCCACCATCACAGCCAGGCATCCCTTCGGAAAACTCTACCGCCCGCCGTGGTGGTGGTGGTGGAAGTGAATGTGCAACATGTGTGTAATGAAAATTGATTGACTTTCGAGATTTGATCGTGTGGCTATACAGAATATCAATCGATGTAAAATTGTTGTATAAAACTAGAGGGCTAGAAATTAAGGTTCCTGCAACGGATCGATGCTAGAAGAGGGGGATAGAGAAGGGTCAGGGGTCGATGATAGAATAGAGAGATGGTTGGTTTTTGAATGTTTTCAAGGCATATGGGTTTACCCGACCCATTTAGGTAACTAGGTTTACCTGATTCATTTACCCAGTAACTCATCTATTTACCAAATAACCAGATCCATTAGGTCAGGTTATTGGATAAATTATGATTTAGCCGAACAATTTGACAACATTTAAAAACCAACCATTAAAAATAATATGAAGCTTTCTTCATTGTTTTTAATGACTGGTTTTTGAATGTAGTCAATTCTCCCCCTCTTTAAAGAAATTTCGTCCCGAAATTTCACCTAATTCGTATATTATTATCATTTTCTTATCTTATTCTTCTCGTTTAATGCACTATAAATTCTTTATGGCGTAATTCTGATCACTTCATATATCATTATTCCTTGTTTCTTATTTTATTTTCGTTTTTCTTTCGAATCATCCTACGTGTTACATATAATTTCATATAGTTTTCTATTCATTTCTAAATATTTCATTAAATCATGTGATTCCATATCATTCCCTCATATCTTTACGAACTTATTTCGTGTCTACATAACCCGCCTTCGGGCGTACATAGCTCATTTAGGGTTCACACATCATATCATATCACATTCCATTTTACTTAACTTTATCACAAGTATACACATTTCGCCCACCTAGGACACACTTTGTTCATTCAATGTACACGTTGTCCGTTAAGGACTCAGAAATCGAATCACAATCGCATCTCACGTTCACAATGTAATTCAAAGACACATTCCTATTTTACTGTGTTCATTTCAAATATTTTTATTCGTATCATTTATTTATCAATCCATATACTTTTCTTATTTACATACTCACATTCTTGTGTTTTATCGTTTAAAACACAAGTGTCGAACTATTTTAGATTTCATATTTCTTAGTTTAGGTTCATTCCGTTCTTACTTTAATCAAAGAATTGAAATCTTATAACTTACTTATCGATGCTCACATATATTCATAACTTATCCATACACATATAC
>JAYDZE010567326.1:0-12165 GCA_034509125.1 Monilaria moniliformis
TCATTGAGAAGCATTCTAGTTTTACCAATCTCCTTCCATCCTCAGCCTCACCTGAATCATTTTGTTACATAAATATGAGAGTGATTTATTATTATTAATCTGAATCATTGGTTGTTTTATTATTGTTATCAAATGATACATTAGTAATAGCGTTAAAGTGTACCTATTATAGTTAAACCCTGATTGCTTATCTTTACTTTTCCCAAACCAGTTTGTTATACATGACAAAAATTTATTTGAGCTCTTTCTAACCATAATTTTTTTTTTAAAGTTAATATTTTTATGCATAAAAATTATTATTTTTTATGATAAAAAGTTACTTTATTAAAAGTGATTGTTATAAATAAAAGTAACTGTTTTTATATATAAAAGTCACCGTGTGTTCCATATAAAAAATGACATTTTTTGTGATTAAAAATGATTGTTGCAAAAGTAATAGTCTTCGTCCACAAAGTCAAAAAGTGTGGTGCCAAGAGGATGCCACAAATTTTTTAAAAATATATTGGGAAATGTATTTTAAATGAAGATGGGTTTTATAAGGGGCATTGGATGTCCAATAAGTATTTGGTTAAAGGTTTATGGACCCACTAAAAAAATAAAATAAGTGGCGAATTTTTTGTAAATATTGAGTGTGAATGATATCAAAATATATATAAGAAATTATGTCCTAAAATCGAAATACCACATTTTTAATAGATGGATGAAAATAACAATAAAACTACACTTTTCATCGACGAAGGAGTACGATTTTAATGTATAAAAGGCAATGTATAAAAAAAATGAATTTGACTCACGCGGACAAATGTGCCGCCCATTCCACATTATTGTGTTATATAGAGTAAAAATACAAAAGAATACGTTTCCTTAACAAAACATTAAAAAAAAATAAAACTCTCACATACTGAAACACATAAATGGAAATTGTACTTACTTTTAGGGTCTTGGGACAATATTTCCCGTTAGTTAATTTTATAACCAAGAAAATAAAAGTTAATTTTAAAAGGTACTAAAAAAGAGTACATATTATTACTAAAATTATTGTATCCTCACATTCGAAATGCACACTTCATCATCAATTATTTTGTAATGTTAAAACTATAAAAAAGTTGGCGTTTGAAAGACATTTTGGTAATTATAAGTACAATTTATATATTTAAATTTGATGGGTATCTTTTGACTTTTGCTATACTAAGTTGGTGTGTATCATTTATTTTGTGGGATGAGAACGTGACAATTCATGCATGATCTATAATGCTAAAGAAAGATATTCTGTATTTTTCAAGGGTAAATGTTAAGTCAGAGATAGTAAAAAAAAAAAAAATATTAATAAAAACGAAAATAGATACATCAAACTAATTCCAGTTCGAATAAAGTGGCTAACATGTGTATGCACTATCAAAACTATTATTATTTTAATAAGATTCATAATAAAAATAATATATAATATAATATAATGAATCATAATTAATATTTATGACTAAAAATCAAAGTTTATATATATATATATATACATATATATATATATACATATATATATATACATACTTTTGAATTTATCAAGTCTAATAATCAATTATTAATTAATTAACTTAAAATTAAAATATAAAGCAAACGTATAATCTTATAAGATATAATACATTATAATATATATATATATATATAATTAAACTAATATTCAATAATTGAATTGAAGAAAAACAATGGAAAGAAAGTATTATAAAAAATGAAAGTGGGATACTAAGTTCGTGGGGGGCTAGGACAAACGGTGACAACGGAAGCTATATGTCCTAAGATTTAAATATGTCGACAGCAACACATACCATTTTGATAGAAGCTTCGCTAAACTGTATTGTATTATCACATCACGTTAAGTCACGACGGACCTCACCTAACTATTCTTCTAATCATTTGTTGCAACCACGTATTCACTATTAACACTAAAATTTTGTACAAACACAATCATGTTTATAAAAAATATTAGCATCTCCATAACATAAATACAAACAGCTAGGATACATCCCATTCTATTAAATATATATCATTTTCTGGCCAAACTTTTTAAAAACTCCACTATATCAATTTATATTACAAGATTCCTTAGCACAATCCAAAAATCATTTATGAGCTGGTCAATCTTGTAAAATAAGATCAAATAAAATTATATATCATGTCATGTCAACATGAATTAACTCAAACTTAATGTATCAGGTGAAAGTAATCAAAGTATTGTCAAATACTTTGATAATCAAAGTATTATCAAAGTATCAGTTGAAAATAATCAAAGTATTGTCAAATCACTCTATATTTTGAATATTTAAACTTTTGGGCTAAAGTCAACGTGAAGGTATTGCTAAAATATATGGAAAAGATCCAAGTGGTGAATTCTTACCAAACCAACCGGGGGAAAAGGGCAAGCAAGCGACGTCGGCCAGATCGAGGCCTCTGGCGAGAATCGTACGGTTGAAATCGGCGTTGGAAAAGGGCGCGTAAATCACGCTCTGCATATCCTCCAGCGTCACCAGCGGATAACCGGAGATGTGGGTGGCGTCGTGCTGCGTCAACTCGCCGCTCTCCACGTCCACCGTCAGGATGTAGTTCTTCCCGGCGGCACGTGCGATCACGGACGCCTTCCGCGGCGGCAGGGGCTCCCCCTTCCGCCACCTCAGCACCACCTCCTTGTCGGGCTCCTCCAGGACCAGCGAGTGGACACCGTAGACCTTCCCGGCGAAGAAGGACTTGATGGCCTTGTGGGCCCGGTTCATCTCCTGGACCGTCAGGGGGTCCAGGGGGTGGTGGGGGACGTCTCCGGCGTGGTCGTTTTTAACGGCGGCGGCGGCGGCGGGGGGGTGGCGGAGGAAGCGGTTCTTGGCGGTGCACCACACGGAGTTGGTGGTGCACTCGAGTAGGTCGGGTTTGGTGGGGAGAGGGGGGAGGGTGATGACGGTTAGGAGGACGACGGAGGCGACGGCTGAGATGAGGAAGAGGCGGCGGAGGAAGCTTTTGCCCTCCATTTTTGTCTGTGAGAGTGGCTGTGTGTGTGTATATATAGGATTAGAGTAGGGGGAGAGGGGTGGTCGGATTAGGGTAGGTTATTGACAGATTTGTTTATTTATTTGTATGGGAGTGAGGGAAATTAGAGCAGGGCCACATTGGAAAATCTCGAGTGAATAATTAATTAATTGGGAAAATTTAGAGTGTTAGGTGAGTGGGGTAGCTATTTGGAGCTTGTGTTTATTTCATTTAGTCTTTTTATTTTAGAAGAAAGAAGAATTTAATATGAGCTGAGCTCCTTGAGAGGGGAAGTAGGTGTTTCAAGACAAAATGTAGCGACCCAAAAGTGTTATTGTTGTCCCGGAACGAAAACTAATTATTTTTTCACAAAAAACAAATAACATATCTTCATGACCAACGGCCGATGAAGGTGGGGTCGGGCGGGGTCGACTGACCCCACCATCGGCTTACGAGTATCGACAAATTCTATTAAATTCGGTCTTTCGAATTGTTGTTGACCCCACATGTGGCAGCACCGCCACAAAATTATATATATTACGAGGGAAATTTTGTGGTAGAACAAGGAAAGATATGCGAGTATTATTGTGGAATGTAAAACTAAAAATGAAAAGACGTGAAAAAACTGCACGTCGACCCCACGATGAACATTTTTTAAATCCGCCATTGTTCATGACGCATTTTTATTTAAACAAAAGGTATGATTTAATTTGATCTCCTTCACAAGTGTTGGTCTATTGACGGGAGTCAGGTGTTTGAAGACAAATAAATCGAGCCAAAAGTGTTATAGTTCGGTATGTTATATACATATATTTAGAGAGAAAGGATTCATCGAGGATAGTAAAAAATTATTATTATTATTATTTGCAAGCAATCACATGGCAGTGGGGGTTTACTTCGGATAACATCATGTGTATTACTTATTGTGTCTCGCTTATCGTGTCTCATCCCTGAATTCATTATTTTAATAATTTTATTATAGTATAGTACATCGTAATTGATATTTATTTTAAAAAATGAAATTATAAAATTTTATACTTTATTTTTGAATTTATCAATTCTAATAATCAAGTTTATCTACTAAAAGTGATAATAAATTCTAAAATATAATTATATATTTTAATTTGGTGCAATAAACTTTTGATAATGAGTATAAAATTTATGATATCAAATTTAAATTAAAGAGAAAAATAAAAAAGATATGTGAAAAGAATAGAAGTAGTATTCAAGGTATTACTGGAATCTTTATATCTTATAGGGTACATTTGGCATTCCTATCCCCACTGGTAAAGGGAAGGAAAAAGCGCCGCAGAGCGGCGGCGGTGGAGAAGAGGGTCGCTGAGTTGTGGCTGCGCAGTCCGAGTGAACGCGGCGGGACGCCCTGCTGTGGCGGCCGATCGTCGACCGTTCCTATTATATTATTTTTTTGTTTTGTTTAAAAAAATATATATATACATTTCTAGTTAAAAGTGGCAACTCACGGGTGAGAAATTGGAGGGGGGCACGCGGTGGAGTGGTGGAGAGGGGTTCACGGATTTAACTTTTTCTTTTTTCTTTTTTTTCTTTTTTATGAAATTTTCACCTATAAATATCCCATATATTTCATCGCTTCATTCACACCTTCAACTCACTTCTTCATTCATTATTGATCCAAATTCTGAGAATTTTTCAATTGGCCCAAATGCTCTTGCAAATTTTCTAGCTCTTTCTCCTAGAAGGGGTTCAACGGATCTTATAATCCAAATAGTTGGAATATGGGATCAAACGAAAGTCTAATGTATCTACCTCAAAGAGACAATTCTAGTTCCGATTTTGAGGCAAAGGACGTGATGATTATTGTGGCGTTGAAAGCCCACAAGAAGAAGCGTGAAATAAGAGTTGTTGCACCGCCTGGTGCTCCAATGACGTACATATACCAAGAGCGAACTTCCCACTAAACGTCCCGTCATAAATTATTTGCTGTGAAATGAGCCTACAATTTTCAGCACTATTTGAAGTTATAGTTAAAAGTATCTCCCACGATTTTGAACTTTCCTTTAGGGTAATATTTTAAAACAAAAAGTGATTTTTTAATGGGGGAAAAACGTGATTTATTAAACCAAATCAAAATGTACATTATCAGAAGCCAAGGAAGAAGTCCAGACATCAGATCATTATCCATCAAATTAATAACAAAAGGAGCTAAACTATAAGCAACCATATTGGCTTCCTGGCGAGCATACCGTAATTCGATGACTACATGATCCTTCGCATGCGCAAAAGCTTCGAACAGGTGGTCACATAGAGTGTCAGAGCCGCCATGCGTATCTTGCAGCACATGTAGTGCTAGCAGAGAATCGGTATAGGCGTAAATGGATCCCAGTCATTCTCCATACAAAAGCCAACGCCTTGGAGTAAGGCGTGAAGCTCGCCCAAGGGCACACTTGTTTTGCGAGAAGGGCTTGGTTAAAAGCCGAGAGTTCCGAAAACCCACCCCGCCTTTTGATTTTGGTTTACAACGCAAAGCCTTTGGATGTCGTGGCATATACCCGCGGGAATGCGAAAACAAGCCTTCGTGTAGGTTGAGACAGATTGCTGAACCGCTTAATTAGAGAACAGATAATAATTTACTCTTCCATCAAATTGGATCTGACAACAAAAGTAGGAAGACCCAAATACATGGCGTTACTGTAATTCCCAATACGAAGTGTGGGAGGTATTGGGACTAAAAGTAACAGTGGATTTATCCAAATTTACTTCGTGCCCAGAAGCACAAGAATAGAGATCAAGCGACTCTCGAACCGGAGCAATACTCTGAGTATCAGTGTAGAAAAACAGAAGACTGTCATTCGCGAAAAAAAGGTGGGGGAATTTGGGTAAAGAAGAGATGTGATCTAATCAAAATCACTGTATAATCTTCTCTACGATTTGGGCCTATAAGGGCACTAATATTGATCCTTCTAATTTTGCTCTGTTAATGTGATTAATATGAATATTTATTCATATGTGTGCTGTATCATAAAATTCAACAATTCAACCTTAACTTAATGCATAGGTATTTCATTATTAATTTTTTTTATAAAACCCACCCGTAGATTAGCGCATTTTGAGCGTCGGTGAGTTCAAAATGAATAAAAAAACTCAAATCTTGAAATCTTTAAATAATTATGAATGGCGAGTCATTGACAGAGAGTGTGCCCCACAGACCGCCAATTCGATGCTCTACATAAGAAGGTAGTGTCTCTACGAGCCTCTCTGTAATCGCACTACATCTTCCTTTCTCTTCTTCTAACTACAACACTCTCTGTGGGTTTAATCAGTGTTTAAGTTTGAGTGAGTGAGTGAGTGTTTGTTTATGCTTATCTCTTTCTCAACTTCAGCTTACAACTTTAGAGATTAGAGAGAGAAAGAGGGAGAGCGCTTGATTGTTTTCAGGTAAAAGCAATTCTGAGCTTAAGCAGATTCTTGAAAGAAGCTGTCTTTAAATTCACTTTCTTGCTTTTATTCATGATTACCATTTGCTTTTCCGATCTGTTGCTCTGTTTACTTGTTGGGATTTGCTTGGGCCTTTTCGATTATTTTTTTCCCTTCTTGTACAGAGTTTGTGTTTGTCGAGATCGAACTAGGCTTGTTCTAGTTTAGCTTTTGCAGTAACAGTGATTTTTTTAGTAACTTATTCTTGTGCAAGAAAGCATTTTTGAACTCAGATCTAATTAATATTATTCATGCTTATATTGTTGTTTATTCTGTATTGGAGCTGCTATTCTAGATGGTTTTGAGGTTTTGGCAGTTTCCCAGTAATTCTTGAAGTCTTTACTGGAATTAAAGCTGGATCATGATACAAAAGCTTATCAATTTGTAAATCGTTGTAGTTGATTCAATTCACTGAGTTACTTCATTGATCTGTTGCATAATGTTTGCTTATAGACATTTGATATGCCATTTGTTAAATTTGGTACACGGTAGGGACTGGTGAGTTTCTTGATGCTGTCCTGAGCAAAAACATGGCACCAAAGGTTCATTCTTCGGGCAATAAAGGGAGAAGTCGGATTTCCATATTTGTTATTGTTGCTCTCTGTTGTTTCTTTTACTTATTGGGAGTGTGGCAGAGGAGTGGCTTTGGTAAAGGCGATGGTTATGCTATAGAGATGAATAAGCAGCAGGAAAACTGCAATGTCTCCCCATCTCTGGACTTTGAGAGCCATCATAAGTATGTGGCTTCTATTGAATCATCTGAGCCCAAAGCCAAAGTGTTTGAGCCATGTGATGCTAAGTTCACTGACTACACTCCTTGCCAAGAGCAAGATCGGGCCATGAGATTCCCTAGGGAAAACATGATCTATAGAGAAAGGCATTGCCCGCCAGAGGAGGAGAAATTGCGCTGCTTGATTCCAGCGCCCAATGGCTATACAATCCCTTTCCCTTGGCCAAAGAGCCGTGACTACGTTTATTACTCTAATGTTCCTTTTAAGAGTTTGACGGTTGAGAAGGCCAACCAGAACTGGGTTGAGTATCAGGGTAATGTATTCAAATTTCCAGGAGGTGGGACAATGTTTCCTCAAGGAGCAGATGCGTATATCGATGAGCTTGCGCGAGTCATTCCAATAGCTGACGGCACAGTCAGAACAGCTCTGGATACCGGTTGCGGAGTATGTTCCTTTGCCCCTTTTGTTTCACTTTGCTTTATTTTTTATTAACTCATAATCTTAACAGTCCCTATTGTGGGAGTAGATGCCTTATACCCGCTATTATGCCTATTTCTAGGCCTTCATAAGGTTTTCATAGTTCGGAATTAGTTCACTGATATCAGTTGTGTTTCTTGTGAATTCAGGCATTGTTTAAATCTTGAAAGCCAACAGCTACATTTTTTTTTTGTAGCTTCTGAACTGGTTAAGTTCTTTCAATTAGGTTGCTAGCTGGGGTGCTTATATGCTGAAGAGAAATGTGCTGACAATGTCATTTGCACCACGGGACAACCATGAGGCCCAGGTGCAATTTGCATTGGAGCGAGGTGTGCCAGCAATTATTGGGGTGCTTGGATCCATAAAACTTCCTTACCCACCCAGATCATTTGATATGGCACAATGTTCGAGGTGCTTAATACAATGGGCTTCCAATGGTATGCCACAAACCAGTAGAGTTCTTAAAGTGTTTAACTTTTATGATATTATATTAATTAGGAAATATATTTTTGAATATTTGGTATTTAAGCAAAAGTATTTCAGATAATTGATTATTTCACAAAAAGATTAATACTTTGAGAAGCCAGTTTGCACTATTGTAACCTTTCCTTCAGGTTATACATACTTATATATAGAGTGGAATCCCTCGACTTTATTTGCATTTCTTGATTTTAAAACTAATGATATAAGCATAAGTTCTTCCTCATATCTAAGTACGTAATTACTTTTTTGATGTGATGTCATGCTTCTTATCCATATCCCTGATTTTCTCTCGATAGTGAGAACATGAAATAACTTGATTTTATTGAATGGCCGTTTTTGGCTTTTCTCCTAAGTCCTATCGAAGGCATTCTATAATGAACAATGGCGTTTGGCTTATTAGGACATATCTTATGTATTAGAGACTAACTGGCAGCCAAATTGTCATTTAATTTTGAAGATTTCAAAGTGTCTCTAATTGTTAATGCCACTTGAAGACATATGTACATTTAGTTCTTGTGATTTACTCTATGCAGATTAGTTATAGAGTTTCTACTGAGACTTTCTGATGATAGAAAACATCTAAGGTTCTTAATTAGCCAACTTCACTTCTGTATGAGTTCTTGAATCTTCATCAAGAACTTTGTTGAATATGCTTCCTTCTAATCTTTTCTAGTTATACAATTCTTGCAGTTTAATTTTAATTTCATGCCACATTGCTTGAATAAAACAAGTTATTCTATTCTTTTCACATCACATGATCAAGAAGGAATTTTGGAAAATGGAGGCTGGAAAATGCTCTTTAGTAGTTATGAGTTACATTCTATTTAACATGCATCTTTAATACTTATAATTAACAATTTCAAAGTGTTGCAAGAATAATTTCTATAACTTGCTGCCGAGAAATTTCCAAAGACTGTAAGCTTTCACAAAGATATCTTAATCTGTACATCATCAAAAAAACATCTGTTAGTTCCAAACTTCCAATGCACAAAGTCCTGATTGTGATTCAGTTTAAAGGTTAAAAGGTTACTATAATTGGATGTGGCAAATAGGTTGTGGATGGACTGAAAAGGAAATTGTGGCAAAAAGGTTGTGGATGGAAGAGTGATTTATTTGGTCAAAGTTGATTTATTTTTTTAATATGTAGATGGCATGTACTTGACGGAAGTTGATCGAGTTCTTAGACCTGGTGGATACTGGGTCTTGTCTGGTCCTCCTATCAATTGGAAGACATACTATAAGACGTGGAAAAGGACAAAAGAAGATTTGAAGGCCGAACAAACAAGAATAGAAGATATGGCCGAAAGTCTTTGCTGGGAGAAGAAGTATGAGAAGGGGGATATTGCTATCTGGAGGAAGAAGATCAATGCCAAGTCTTGCAAAAGAAAATCGGCTAACTATTGTAAAGCCTCAGATGCCGACGACTTGTGGTTAGTTAATCATATCATAAAGTTTTTACCTCACCATTTGATGTTTGACTTATTTCTCCCTATTCGAGTTTTGTAATGCTCCTAAAGCTTCATCTGCTGCATCCTTACGCTGATAAGAATGTGTAATATGGTTAACAGCAAAAAAGTTAGCCATACTGCATATTTTGCTTCATTTTAGTTGTGCTTTTAATGCTTTTTTCTTACAGTGCTATATCTCTTAAGTTGAATGTTCATGCATGATATTCGCTTAGTTTCCTCTAGAATCAATTTAAACGTGTGTATACGAACGATTAGTGATGGGTTAATTTATCAGTATATCAGCTTTCCTAGGACTTTTTGATGATTTCCTTAAGAATTGCAAGTTAACAAAAATAAAACATTGAAAAAAAGAAAACAGATTAGCTTTTGAGATTAAAATTATTTATCACTTTTATGATTCTACCAGAAATATGGCTGTTTACTGTTCTGTTGTTTTCCTTTTCTACTTCTCCGTCGTGACTCTCAAGGTATAAAAAAATGGAGACATGTGTAACTCCCTTCCCGGAGGTGGAGAGTCCTAGTGAAGTAGCAGGAGGAGAGTTGAAGAAGTTTCCAGCTCGGCTTTATGATGTTCCACCTCGAGTACGCAATGGTGAGGTTCCTGGGGTCACATCTGAATCTTACGAAGAGGACGGCAAACTTTGGAAAAAGCATGTTGCAGCTTACAAAAGGATTAATAGATTGCTCGGCACCACAAGGTATAGAAACATTATGGATATGAATGCCGGCCTCGGAGGTTTTGCAGCGGCCTTGGAATCATCTAGACTTTGGGTGATGAATGTTGTTCCCATAATTGCTGAAAAAACTCTAGGCGTCGTCTACGAGAGAGGATTGATCGGCATGTATCATGATTGGTATGTCCTTGCACCTTTTTCATGCTTGTTAGCATTTAAAAAAATGGACAATTTTCTCTTTATGGAAGAATCCTTGAGTTGAAGCTCTATGATATGTTTCTTTCTTTGTATTTCAGGTGTGAAGGGTTCTCTACATATCCAAGGACGTATGACCTCATTCACGCCAGCGGTTTATTCAAATTATATCAGGACAAGTAAGCAATTCACTAATTGATACGAACTAGTAAACATTGTGTGTATTGCATTTCTTCATAAATGTGTAAATTAAGCCCTTTCGTTTTAGGATGCGTTCTCTTTGATTCCAAATTTTATCATAAAAAAAATGGATGGACAAGAAAAGATCGAAAAAATTGATCACATTAGAGTGGTCACCACCTTTGTACGCCATGTTTTCTATGATGGAAAAAGAGTATATTGCATCAATACCCCATGATAGTAATTTCATAAATTTAAGTGAAAATGAGGAGAATGAGGCTGCCCAGAAAAAAAAAAAAAAAAAAAAAAAATCATCCTCGCAAAAAATTATCGACCCTATAGAACATTGAAAAGAGTGGAAACAAGTTGAAACTATATATTTTCAACTATCTTTTCCATTAAATAGAAGCACCCTTAGAATGTTGAAGAAGCATCTAATATTTTAGAAGATTCTGTAGATTCTGTAGTTTCATCTTCTAAAATGAAACATATCCTTGAGCATGCTCACTCCTAAGTAGTCTTAACTTGTCACACGAGTTTTTGTGATCTCAATCTTGAATGGATGAAATTGGTTGCTCACACTCATGAGTCACTGCTATTTCTCGTCACACTTGCACGCTAGAATGTTTTGCTCGAACATCTATATCTGGATTGAAAATTGGCATGTGCGGATGTGTATGTGTGTGTGATATGCAGCATACTGAAGCAGTTGTGAACATTGCAGGTGTCAATATGAAGACATACTACTAGAAATGGACCGCATTTTACGGCCGGAAGGGATGGTGATCGTGCGAGACGAAGTCGACGTGATAAACAAGGTGATGAAGATCGCCGGAGGGATGAGATGGGATATAAAAATGGTGGATCATGAAGATGGCCCTCTTGTTCCCCAGAAAATACTGATTGCAGTGAAACGATATTGGGTGGCAGCTGCTGCCTCCAATTCCACTTCTACTGATCAATGAGATGATATTGTTATATTGCATATTCCACAGAGAGAGAGAGAGAGAGACAGAGACTTAAATTAAATGTTAGCAATTATTTACTGTAGCGCTCAATGAATTTTGTTTTATTCACTTAACTTACTGCCAACTTCCAAGTTGATGGACAAATAAGAGAAGTTGTTTACTGGTGCGATCGCTTTTCATGATTGAAAACTTGCAATTGTTTTTGGTACACACACACACACACATTATCTGTGTTCATATGATCATATCTATATATAGTTGTATTTAGATGCGCGCGTATATCTATCTATTTGTATAACATCACTGGCCTATCCACTGTGGGCATGAGTTGATATGTCCACATCTGATGCCACAGGTAGTCAACTATATTTAACTCTAATTAAAGTTATTGTTAATATTAGGGCAAATTGCCGGAAAAACCACCAAATTTGGTCAAGTTCTGGTCAATTCCGCAAGTTTCAAAATCAGCCGATTATATCATAACTTTAACAATTTTCGCAATTGTCTCATGGCAAAATATTCCGGT
>JAYDZE010567337.1:0-12165 GCA_034509125.1 Monilaria moniliformis
GGACTATAAATATCTTGATAGGCTGAATTTGTGTTCTTAGCTTCCAACGACACGCACGAATTTAACGACCTACCAAACCTAAGGTTTGATTTTCAGGCCAATTTCTGCCAAATTCTGCCATCTCCTCCGCCCTAGGGTCTTCGGACGACCTAGTGGTTAACATCATCCTCCTGCTCTTGAGGTGGTGGCCTGATTTGACGTTCGTTTGACGTCAATTTGAAACCGTTTCGATTTTTCTAATGTTTTTCTCATCAAAATCTTGGATTTTTTTTCAAACCCATTTTGATTAACCATTAAACTAGAAACATTCGCAGGTGGAGCTCCGAGACACAATTGTCATGGCCTGCACCCGACGCTCCGTTCTTCGCGTTCTTCGCTTGATTTCTTGTCCAGTTACAATAAATTACAAGAAAAAAGGAAAAACTATCATAATCTACCACGGTCAACCCTCGTGGGTTTATAATTACTTGAATACAAATCTTAAACAGATAACAACATTCATTCCATGCAATTCAGACAACAACTTCTAGCAAGAAAAAACATAAAAAATCAAAAACAAAAACAAAAACAAAAACAAAAACAAAAACAAAAACAAAAACAAAAACAAAAGCAAAAATAAACAAAAAATAAACAAAAAATAAACAAAAAAAAACAAAAAAAATTCTATATCAGTACCTAGATCTGGCTTTGATACCAATTAATGGGGATTTAATTCCAATGAAGAAATTTTCATTTTCCAAGAGCTTTTCAGAATGATATAGAAAAATTAAATATACAAATTTTATTTTCAGATATGCTATCTAGAACACAAATAAAACACCTAATTTAGAAAATAAATCATAAATCATGATACTATGGATCTACTTACTGAACTTGATCTCCAAAGATCAGAAGATTGCTAGTGTCTTCTCTATGTGTTGATCTTGAATATCTACCCTAGATCTTCTAACTTATTCTCAATTTTGGGTTTGATACTAATGCGAGCAGTAACTATCAAACCATACAGCACTGGAGAAGAAAAATAAAATAAAAAACTGCAGAGAAAAACTGCAGTATTAGCGTGAATTAGTGTGTGGCATTAGTGGGTGTATTGTTTTCTTTTTCTTCTTCTCTTCTATTTTAGAATATGCATGGGCGGCTAGATTAGGGATCCAAGGAAATTTGGGTTGGACCTCCCTATTGGGCTTTCGCTTATTAAATTAAGCCCCAGTATAATATAAGTCCAATATAATATTATTACGGACCACTATAGAAATTAATATTGACTTGTCCGTCCAAATCCAAATTACAGATAATATGGACTTCCTTTTAAATTAATTTATTTCCATGTTTAAGATTATAATATTCATTAATTAATTTAAGCATGCTGCTGGCTTTAATTAATTAATATTTTTTTTACCAAGAGTGGTCTAGTTCAAAAACTTTATTTATTATACTTTGGAATAAATTCCAAGTCGGTGGAGATTTTGTATAGTAAAACCTTTTTTGAACACGTCTTGGGGATATTATCAATCCAGACTCTCCCGGGACACGATTCAATACAATAACAATCCTAGCACCACCAGATATTAATTAACACTGCCCAAGATGTCAGGATTCTTGGATTACGAATAACCCGCACATTTTAATAAGTCAAAGCAGTGCACAATTAATATCATATGCTCAATGTTATATACAAAGATTCAGAAATAAATAATCATCGAGACTTCGTCTTTCAGTAATCAGCAAGAAAGACTTATCTCAACATGAATTCTTTCAATGTTATAGCATATCAGTTTCATGGTATACCAAGGTTAGTAAACGTTTAGACTGACACTGCAACCTTTCACGATAGATCGTCTAATTCTGTCTATGTTGTGAAATTTTATATACTTCTACAAGGCACCAACCGAGAGACCTTTAGTGATTGTCTGACCACCATTCAGTCTACAGTGCAGAACACCTAGACGCGTTTGCTCAATCATAATGTTTGTAAATCAAACTAATATGAAATTGCAAATTAATGTGACAAAATAATATTCTTCTCATAAATTTGAGAAATAAGGTTTATAATACATAATCAACTCGAAGCAAGCTTTTCAGTATATACCCTATGAATAGAGTCGAAGAATGAGATAGTTCTCGTCAATATAGTATCATAATCATGTTTGTACTATCGAGGCCCATTTGAAGCACAACTCCCACAATTGCGTTTTTCTTGAATAACAAGCAAACCTTTTACCCAAATTGATCACAATTTCTTCAATATGAAGTATGCAACGTAATAGAATTGAAAAATGTGAGCGTTCTTGTTATTATAGCATCATAATCGTGTTTGTACTATCGAAACTCATTTAAAGCATAACTCTCGGAGTTGCGTTTTTCTTGAAGAACAAGCAAACATTGACCCAAATTAACCAGAAAATCCATTAATATGATGTATGTAACGTAATAGAATCAAAGAACAATATCGTTATTTGTCAATATAGCATCATAATCGTGTTTGTACCATCGAAACTCATCGAACTTGCATTTTTCTTGAGGATCAAGAAAACCTTTGACCCAAATTGACTAAACAATCCCTTAATATAATGTATATAATGTAATAGCATCTAAAAAACAACATAGTTCTCATCAATATAGCATAGCAATCGTGTTTTCATCTTCGGAGCTTATTTGAAGCATTACTCCCAAAGTTGCTTTTATCTTGAGAAACAAACAAATCTGATCCAAATCAACCACACACTCCCTTAATATGATGTGTATAACGAAACTACATCAAGTTTGTAATCGTTTGTATCAATATAGAATCATAATCATATTTGTACTGCAGAAGCTCATATAAAGCATTAGTCTCGTATTTGTATTTTTATTGAGGAACAAACTAACATTTAGTTCAAATTATCCACAAAATCCCTTAATATAATATTTGTACTGTAACAAACATCGAAGATAAGGGATAAATAGACTCATGCTCCTATACAAGCCAAACACACATTAGGCTCTGCATGTCGTGGTGTTTGATAATATCAAGGTTGGCTCTGCATGGAATAGCTCCGCGACAAGTTATAGATCTCTTCACTGGAATATGTCCTACCCAAATAAAGTTTCTCTAGCAGACCACTGAATAATTTGAAGTGTAATACCCTGATGTTGCAAAGCTAAAGTAAACGTGATAATCAACGTTAATTCGGATTTCGCGTCAATTAAGAATAATTAATGAAAAAAGAAATTGAAGCAGAAGTGGAATCATATTTTGACTTCGAAAATCTTAAAAGCCGATATTCTATATCCGGAGGAGTTAAGCTTCAGGTACTACTCGACTCTAAGAATGAGAGTCGACAATGATGATCTAACGAGAAACGATACCCTTAAAAGCTCGTTTCACATTCAAATAAAAATACATAATTTTCTGAGTGCAGCGAAAAATAACCTAAATCAAAAAAATCTTCTTGATCGTCTGGTCCAAGTTAGAAAACCCAAGCCTTATTTTATTTCAAGTCTGAATGCCAATAATAAGAATTTTTCATCTAGAACGAAAATTAACCTAAATTGGGAAATCTCCATTCTATATTTTTTTTTAATAAAACCAACGAATTACGTTAATACTTAAACCTAATTGTATAATTAAGGGAGAGAGAGTCAAGACATGCTGGCCAATGTTGTCGTTTTTGTCAATGTCTCTCAACCACCACCATATACTGAAAAATATATTTTGAATTGTTTTGTATTTGAGAACCTTATTTTTCACATATTTAGAAGAAATTAATTATGTCACACAATTTGTCTTTTATGGTTATGAATGCTTATTCTTAAGCATATATATAATCATAAATTGAGTGTTAGGGTATATACTGAAAAGCAAGCTTTGAGTTGCTTTGTATTTGTAAATCCTTATTTCCCAATTTATGAGAAGATTATATTTTTGTCACATTGATTTGCTTTTCATATTGTTTTTTCTTATAATTCATTATGATTAAGCAAATAAGTCGAAGTCTTTTGCATTATAGACTGAGTGGTGATCAGGTTATCATTGAAGGTTCCTCAATTGGTTTCTTGCAAAAGAAAAACTAAGTTTCACAACCTAGATAACTTAGACAATCTATCGTGAAAGGTTGCAGTGTCAGTCCAAAACGTTTACTAGCCTTGGTAAACAAAAGACACTTGTGTTGTATAGCATTGAAAGGATTCACGTGAGATAAATCTTTCTTGTTGATTACTGAAAGACGAGGTCTCGGTGATATCTATTTTTTAATCTTTGCATATAATATTGAGCATACGTTATTAATTATGCATCACTTTAATTTATCAAAAGGTGCGGGCTTTTCGTAGGCCAAGAATCCTGATATATTGGGTAGTGGTAATTAATGACTAAGAGGTGCTAGGATTGTTATTGCACTGAATCGTGTCTCGGGAGAGTCCGGGTTGATAATATCCCCAAGAAGAGTTCAATAAAATGTTTTATTATACAGAATCTCGGCCGGCTTGGTAAAAGATATTAATTAATTAAAACCAGTAGCAGGTTTAAATTAATTAATGGAAAGTAAAATCTTAAACACATGAAAGAAATTAATCAAAAAGGAAACCCAAATTTTCTGTAATTTTGTTTTGGATGGGTAAGTTAATATTAATTTCTATAGTGGTACAAATTAATATTCTATTAGGCTTATATTATATTGAAGCTCAAATTAATTAGTAAAGTCTAATAGGGAGGCCCAGTCCAATTATCCTTGAATCTCTAATGTAGCCCATCAATACTATATATATAGGAGAGAAAAGGGAGAAAATACAAACTTACTCCACACTAGTGATTTTCGAAAATCACATAGCACACACATTAACAATTTTTGAAAATTGCTTGAGTTTCCTCATAGTTTTTTTTTGTTTTCTCATTTTTTTTAAGTCCTATAGGTTTGATAGAATTGTCCACCATAATATTCAAACCTAGTAGTTGGGAACAAATTACAAGTTCTAAAGTTGGAGATCAAAGTAATTCATGTGGAGAAGGAGCAAGTCATCTTCAGATCTTTGGAGATCTAACAATGTAAGTGTCTAAAACTAACTAGAAAGCATGAATTAGAATTTCTTTAATCTATTTATTCTTTCTTTAAATAACATTATAGTTAAAGTAGGATTAATGGAATTGATTCTATTTTTCTTATATTAACCTAGTATATCTCGGGTAGGAGATTCCTTCATTGGAATATTTAAAACCCCAACAGTTAGAGGTCAGCCCTGCCACACATTTAGAGGCGAATACGCCTACAGAGCTAGAGGTTGATACAATACAGCTGCAAATACATAAAGATAAAGAATGGACTAGAAGTTTTCTTTATTTTTACATTGTGTTATTATTTTTAAATTTACTAACTTTATTGATGTGCAGGTTGTGGCCTTCTATAGTCGCGGCTGAATTGTGTAATAGTGCTTTCAAGAAGGCTGTGGACCCAAATAGGTACAATCAAAAGACTCTATCCAACGAATACTTAGGTATCTAATAGGAGGAGTGTAGGGTAAGTGTAGTTTATATTTTCAGTGAACTATGTCCATATGCTTAAATTACATTCGATTTTATATTATTAAATGTTTTTTTTCGTATTATTCAGAAAATGGCAATCTTTGAGGGCTATTCTGAATCCGCCGTAAAAGAACTATGGGTAATGAAATACAAAATCAGATACGATGACTACATCAACTGCATGAAGGATAAGATGAAGAAGTCCATCTGCTTCACAAACGACAATTGAAAGACCTATTGACGGCTAGAAGAAGCCCGAAGTGGTTAAGGCTTCTACGAGGTGCTCCAGCAATTGGAGACAAGAAAAGGAGAAGGCGCATGCCACATGCAGCGGCAGGTCAATTTCCTTCGCCGAGACATCAAAAAATATGGTGAGATTAGGTTTTTAAATTAAATTTCTTTTATTATTTATTTAATTCTTTTTTTATGCCAACGAAAGAATATTCTGACAACCACCATCCGTTTTGGAAAGTCTTCGAAAAGACTGAACAAGTTCACCAAAGAGAAGGATTCACAAGGAATTATGTGTTCACAGCGCGCGATTGATATACAAGTAAATACTAACTCTCGATTTAAATTTAGTAAAAAAAATTATTTTTATTTTTAATTTAAATGATCTAGTGTATGTTTTTTTTCAAACGAATGAGTAATGGCAATAGTAGAAGAAAGACAGGTAGAGGGAGAAGAGAGCCTCAATCTTGATGCCATTTTCCTAGAGATTGTCGGGCCTCCGAAAAAGAGAAAGCAGATTTTCGGAGCTGGCCAAGCGGCGAGTCTTTACCTCCCATCAGTTACAAGCTTTTCTTGTTCTGGAGGCCAGTCTATCGGAGTCGATCCTAGCCATGTCGATGAACTCGTCGACCGACGAGTAGATAAATTTCAGAGACAGTTTGAGTCTCAAAATCTGAGCATCATGCAGAAAATCGAATAAATGGAGACGCGCCATTAGGAAGAGAGTGTAAAGTAGGATGAGCAAGCTCGTGTGTTGGTTGTTCAAGTTGCTCAAATGTTCGAGCTAATGTAACATAATAGACAAAGAGAATTCGAACGTCGTCAAAAAGAAAAATGACTCTATCGACAAAATTAGAAAGATGTAGATTATTCCGATTGTAACTAAACTTTAAGGTATTAAATTTTAAACTTTATTTTATTTAAGTATTAATTTAATTATTAATTTCGTATAGATTCATTAAATATATTATCAAATATCAATAATCAAAATAAAATCTTCAAACAATTTTATGCCAGATTTCCGAGCTCATCAATGCTTGGTAAAAATATACAATAAATAAATTACCATGCATTATCGTACATGGAAATAATATTATTAAATAAGATACAGATACCGAGCACGACGGGTGCATGGTTAGTATTTAAATTAAAAAAGTTACATTGTTATCTTCGAGCACGGCTGGTGTTCAGTTCTCTTCACTTCCTCGTTCATATTTCTAAGAACCCAGGCATGCTCGAAAGACGGTCTTCATTCGTTTTTTGTGCATGGTCGTTACTTTTACCGAGCACTTTCACGCACTCGATAATTTGTGTAATTTCTGAGCACTAGTGCTTGAAAATTTAGCGACGAAGGTCATACAAAGCATCATCAGCGCTCGGAAGGTGCTCGATAATGTGGCATTAAATAACATTTTTTCCTTGTTGGCAAGCACTTTCGTGCTCGATAAACAACTTTCTTTTTTTGTAATGAGTGTGGATACTTCTCATAATAATTTTATTTTTTTTATCATAATAATCAATCCTTATATATATATATTATATATATATATATATATATATATATGATTGGGTTATGGTAGTATGGCCTCTTTAGATTGTGCCATGTAGTAGTTAATTTTTTATTTTTTAATTTTTTTTAATTCACCAAAGAGTATAATTGTCGTGTCTTGTTCTTCTTCTTCTTCTTCTTCTTCTTCTTCTTCTTCTTCTTCTTCTTCTTCTTCTTCTTCTTCTTCTTCCTCCTCCTCTTCTTCTTCTTCTTCTTCTTCTTCTTCTACACCGAGCGAATATTGACGTTGGTCACCCCCCGTTTGGTACAATGAAGCTTGTTGAACCCTGTCACTGGACGGGAAATTGAAGTCATTGGAACTTGCATTGAAGAATAAATCGGGCATTTCTTGAGAGAAGTTGGGGTTGGGGGTGTTCATCATGTTCATGACATTCATACCTGTCAGGGAATCGGCTGCAGCATATTCCTCCACCTACAAACATATCATGTATTGTATTGAAATTATTAGATTATAATCTAACAAAATGTTTTAGGTATTAATAAATTATACAATTTCTTCAAACTTATTGCCTGCATCCGGGCAGCAAGTTGTTGATCAAATAAATTGAGTTGCTCTCGAGCTTCTCGGCGTGATGGTCTCTCTGATCTTATACGGGAGGCATCATCACTTTGATTTTGGGCAACACCTCTGCCCTTATCAACACAGCTAGAACGAGAAGAAGACATTGATATTGTAAATGTGCGTATGTACATAATGTAGTGTAAATGTGTTATGTGTGTGAGTATAATTAATATTTGATATTGTAAAGTAAGTAAAAGTAAGCACAACTTGCACAAATAGAGAGAAATTGGAGGTTGATACGTGAGAATTCTTATTAACATAAGAGTAGTGAGTTAGAATGAGAATAATGAGGAGATCTTTATAGATAACAATGAGTGGAAAAAATTTGAATTTAAATTTAATAATAAAAAAATTGTGTTGGCCGGTTTTCCGTGAAAACCTGCGGTTCCGCCATCGATTTTCTGTCAAAACCGCTAGTTTTGACAAAAAACCGGTTGCTTCTCCTGCCACCCTAGCCCCTAGCCCTGCACCCTACCCCCGCCTGCAAAACCAAAAACCGGCGGTTTAACTGCCGGTTTTAGTTCCTCTCCCCTTGAAACTGGTAGAACCGTCCGAACGGTTCCGGTTGAACCGTCTACTTTCGATTCCGGTTCAAAAATAGGAACCGACGGTTCTGATTTAACTGGGCATCCTAAGGTTGGTTTCTCCAAAGAGAAAAAGAAGTGGTTTCTAAGAGCCCATCGAGGGTGAAAGTGCTTCCATAAATTCGATTTTGGTTCAGTTATTATAGATTTCCCGTTTTATCATTTTTCTTCTGAAATAATTTTGAGGTGATTTATTTGAATTTTAATGTTCCATTGGAATTAATGGAATTTTTTATAATTCTAATTACTATAGCGCATTGCATAAAAATGAAATAATTCCCTATAAATTAAGTTATTATTGGCTGGATAATTTTTTTTTAGAGGATTGGCTTGATAAATTAAGATATCACAAATTGCTAAAAAAAACTAACAAACATATATAACATTCTTAATAGATAAATTTAAATATCTACTGCAGAAATTCTAGATATGGTCCAAACGTGGTTTGATAAATGCATGGTTCCTTTCTTTTTCCTAAATTAAAGAACATAATTTCATTATGGACACTTTTTATTTTTTTTATTTTTTATTTTTAAAGAGGATCAATAATGGTTCCCCATTTACCCCCGTGATGACTCGAACCCCTGACCTATTAGTTGAAGGAGAAGTGTCTTACCAACTAAGCTGCGCTTCATCGTCAATTTGATTATGGACGTTGACAATGTGAAAGTGTAAAAAAAAAACTGATTTTTTTTTGAATTATAATTCACACATATAAATTCATAATTTTTTTGGAGTTACAATCCACACAACCCCACACACATTCGAAGTGACTCGAACCCCAATCTGTTATTTGGAGGGGAAATATTGTACTAATTAAGCTATGGTTCGTCGTAGGAAAAATTGGGACTAAAATGTGACATTTAATACTTCAAAAAAATGTGATATTTAACATTTCAAAAAAATAAATAAATGTGACATTTAGTAAGGCATGGAATCATTAATTTTAAAAATAAAAATACCAACTTTTAACTAAAGAAATAAAATATTATAAAATTTTGCAAACATTAATTAGTCATTGAACTTAGCTAGGTTATTTGTAATTGGATTCTTAAGCCTTCTTAAATTCTAATTAGTTATGGAAAAGTTGAAGCAAAATTTATGACACAAATGGCGCAGACCTACTGAAGTTAGCACTAGGAATAGGATGTGTGTTAGCCCAAATGACTAGTAAGTAATATTTTGGACACTCTCAAATATTAATACATGTGTTTCTAGTCATGATCACTCTACTCTCTAGTTTCTTCCATGCCTAGATTTAGCAGCCGGCAGTAATCGTTGAAAAATTGAAGTTAAAAGTTGAAAATGCGAGACTTGTAAATTTCTAGTGTATATATCTTAATTACTTGCATAAAATTACTAATATTATTGGTATGACATACATGAGACACAGTATTAATTGTACAACATGTAAGATGTAGAAGAAGCATTATAGTGAGTGAGAGTGGTAATGTATGGGATCAGTTGTGTTCAACGGAAACTAGCTTTAGTTTTCCACCATAGGGCTCTGGAAGTTGGCTCTCATCAATATCTTGGATCATCGTTGCTTTCATTTTTTTGCTCTCCAGAAATGCAATCTGCAATATATATAATATATATTCCTTTTGAACCCAAATAATACACAACAAGAGAATGAGAGAGAGAGAGAGAGAGAGAGAGAGAGAGAGAGAGAGATGATCATCACCTTCTTCTTAGTGTTTTTGTCAACAAAAGGAGAAATGATTTTCCAGGCAGCCATGAATAAACTAGGGACATGCACAAAGAACAACTTGGCCAGCCTCTCAGGGTAATAGTCCTGCATCAAAAAACCAAATTAATTATTCAAAATTTCGAATATATAATATATAAACTAACTAAAATATGACATTAATTAGTTAAAATTAAAAGAGTTGAAAAAAGGCATACTTGGAGAAGCGATAGGCCAGCAATAAAGGCGCGAACGTCATTGTTGGCATACCCATATCCTTTCATGTCTATAATCACGACAAATTTTTCTTGCCCACTTGGAATCCTAATCATCACATCATGTCACGAATACAGAAATCACCCACAAAATTATAAAAATAAAACACGATAAACTAAGTAACTAGAGGGATAATAATAATAATATCTTGTAAATCACCAAATTTTGGCAAAATTCTTATTTTATCATCAGTTTATCTCTAAATCGAAGCTGGCATCAACATCAAGCCCAATATTGGTGACAAAACCAGCATATACTATGAGCACAGTAATTTACATACATAATCTATTTTGTGACGTGCAAGACCAAAACTTTGCTAAAATTCGATCGGTAATTTAGGTGCAAGTATCCGTTAATTTAACTACCTTGAACAAATTTTGTCGATAGCATAAACAGCATAGCCTGTGAGAGATCAGAAGGATCATAGTCACCATTTCAGTAATTAGCAGACTCTAACACAACATATATTGGTATAACGAAAAGCATAAAGAGAAAGATGTTCACGTTTAAAGTCGTCAGTATTAGGCACGGGCTTATGGTTGCCGGCAAGAACGACTAGGATTGGGCGGCCAATCTTATCACACCCTTGCAAATACAACACATTGCTAGACACCCCTTTCCCAATAACATCTTCCCTACTAAAACACCCATTTGGAACAAACTCCCTCCTCCATTCCAGATACTTGACCACCATCGACGATCCCTTCTCCACGTCTAGATTCCGCGCCCGCAGAAAACGACGTATAGTCTCGTCGCTTAAATCCTGTAATTTCCAATGCACACAATCATAAATATAATTACAAAAATCCTAATAGGTACTCCAGAGCCAAAGACATGTATAGGTCAGAGTCTCTCATACATAAATCAAATTTAAAAAAATCACGTGTGTGACCTTGGCGGAGGGGTCTCGTTCTTCGACGAGAGCCCTCATCCTTGCAACTTTTTTATCTTCGTCTGAGGGCGCTCGTGATGTTCCAGCATGTAGATAAGAACTCATCCACCGGCTTTCTTAATTTTCTCACTCTAACTAGGACTCTATTACAGAGAAAGAGAGTCTTGATAATTGGCTTATAAGTAGATCGATGTATATATACATACGTATACACATTAATTACACGACGTACGATGCATGGGACTAATTAAGTTTTGTTTACATAGCTCGCGCGCGCGACTGCGAAATTTATTGTTGTAATAATTATAAGTAATTGGTCTAATTGGAATAGGAGGTAACACCCATTGCATTCTGACCTTTCATTTAGGGTGAACGCAGGAATTGAAGTTGAAGAAGCCCATTAATTATCATGATTAAAGTTTTGACGAAAATAGTGATAACTTTAAATATAATAGCTAACATTAGTACTATTCTTTTCCTATTAGTTTGGTAACAATAGCTTGAATGTTTATTTGATGAACTTTAAGAGAGAATAGATAAAGTGTCTCTTGTTTATTTCCACATTTCAACATTTGGTTTGTCACTTTCGCGCATAAATTTCTCCTACTAAACCTGCATACCCAAATCCAATTGATGCTTATAAACAAATATATTAAATTAGGTGACGGCATTAGTGTCCAATACTAATATCATTTTAACTAATGAAATTGCCTATTTTTTTTGGGATAATTGTCATTTAAATCACAATTTTTCGTTGACTTCTGGTCAATTTCATAAATTTTGAAACTGGAACATAAAATCATAACTTTTGACATTTTCTCAATTATCCCACATATCAAAATTTCGGTGAAATTGGTGGTGACGTG
>JAYDZE010567348.1:0-12163 GCA_034509125.1 Monilaria moniliformis
GTTATTCCTTTCCCATGTATATATATGTGGATGTTTGTATTCTATTTGATAACTACTATTACTGTTTCATCAATATACAAAACTCTTTCTCTTTTCATCCATGGAGATCAATCAATTTTAGGGTTTAACCCTTCAACATATTATAATGATTTTGGGCGACGGATCCGTGGGGCATTTCTTAAATTAATAGTGTATGAATGAATAAAAAAATCAAAAAATCATCCCACGTAGACATATACGAAAATATAGTAGGAGAAAATTAGTCATAGAATTAGAATGACAATGAATAAATTATTGTCTAATTCTTGTACGAGGGTTCTTGGATTGTTATATCCACCAATCATTAAACCACATTCCTATCAGTCCATGACAAAAGAAACAACCATAGTGGATACTCTAACACAAAGTACAAAATCGTCCCATCAGGCGATCAAATCTACAGAGGATTGACGTAGATCATTTGGTAGGGGAAAAATCATTAGTTTGAATTGACTTGAGCGAGAGAGGGGAGCCCGCGCATCAGTCGTTAGGGTAGGGCCTCATTGATGGAGAGAGAGTCAAGAATATGACGCCCGTCACATTCTTAGGAACCTCAGCTCGAAGCACGTTGCAATCACAAAAAATAACTAACAACAAAATTTATATACATAAATAAATTTCTATTCGTTTGAGTCGACTATAAAAAATTAATCAAAATCTCGGGTGAGGGTTTTCAGCAGCGCGGCATATCCGACGGCGGCGGCAGCATCTTCTCGTTGGGGCCATCCCCGTCTTTAACGATGAACACCATTCCCATTCCCCAGCTCACATGCCGCTCGAAATGGCAGTGCATATACCACACTCCTGTGTATCATGTGCAATGCAATATCAATTAGTACATGCATTAATTCATTAGATCCAACCTTGATTAATTAATCAATTACCTGGATTGTTGGCCTTGAATCTTATAGCGGTCCATCCATTTCTGGGGACCGCAATATTTTCCATCAATGGCGGGTCCAAAAGATTATAGTTGGGCGGATCCCTGTATTTGTTGTAGTTCCCTAACCCGGATCCGATGACGTAGAAGCTATATCCGTGTAAATGCATGGGATGTTCAACACCTCCGCCGAGGTTGGTTCCTTGAAACACCACTTCCACCGTCGTGTTATACTCCAATACACGAACTGCAGTTCCGAATCCTGACCCTGACTGCTCCTTGGCTTTTACACCTTGCGTGTAGTTGAAAGCAGAAGGTGGGAAGTCGGGGAAATCAGAATCGTAAACTCCACTGATTCCTCTGAAATAAGCCTGAAGAATGTCTGTTCTCGGCAGAAGCATCGACACGTTGTTCACGCTCGCTAGCAGCTTAGTAGCTCCCAAGCACGAATTTTTAAGGCAGGGCAACTGATTCACCGAAAGAGTGTAGAATAGGGTTGTGTTCACGTGCTGAGGAACGTCCACGGGATACTTATCGTTGGCTAGACTTCTGAGTTGGTTGGTGAAATTGACGGACGCCGCCGAGTTGTTGAACTCGGGGAAAGATGGAAGCAGCGGTGATGGCGGCGGCGTGTAGTTTACGACGTACTCGATGATTGCAGTGGTGGGGATGGTCACGAATTCTCCTCCGCTGGCGTATATTCTAGCGCCCATGTAATAATGGCTGGGCGGCTGGTTGGCTTCCAGCAGCAAATCGATGGTTTGGCCGGGGGAAATCGCTACGTAATCAGTACGCAGCGGCTTCGTGTAGGCGCCGTCAGTGCCGACGACGGTGAAGTTGTGGTTGCCGATTTTGAAGAACATGATGTTATCCATCACCGCATTTACCAATTTGATCAGGTATCTCTTGCCGAATTCCACACGCAGCTTGTATGTATCTGCATTACAAACAATATTACTACTTAAGTAATTTTCATCAACATTGTCTGTTCTTGAGACAGTAAATTAAATCCACCTTGGGATGAGCATGGATATAAATCTCCAGGTTGGCCATTGATCAGAAAAGCATCAGAAACTTCGGGATCGCTTCCGCCTGCGAGAAATTTCCGGAAAACTTGTTCCAAGTCAGCATTCCACCACTCTCCTGCAACAGTACAAATATATTATTAGATTAGTTAAATTTGAATTATGTAATCAGAAAAGTAGAACTTTTGCAAAAAAGTAATAAACTAAAAAAGGAATCTTGGATTAGGTATCAGAAAGAAAAATTCGTAGTATTTAAAACAAAAAGGACAATGGTAAGATAAAATATAGAAAAGCAGATGTGTTGCATAAAAGAAATAAGAAATGAGAAAGATGGAATAATCAGATCTAGCATTAGGAACTATAAAAAAAGACAAATCCAGAATACAATAGGAAAAGACAGAAGGACTAAATATAGAAAGGCGCAATTACGACAAACATATATGTGCCACTGTCAATATAAATATCACAAAATTCCCTCTTTCACACAAGCTTTCCCACATAACAAACATGGATATCTCAACACAAACACGCCTAGACACACATACCTAGTAAGATTGGAACATGAGCATGAGGTTTAGGGAACGGATAAGTCTCCCTCCTCGGCGGTAGAATCACGATGGCACCGTACACTGAATTTCGAGACCAGTCACTGTGAGCGTGCCACCACAAAGTGCCTTCCTCATCGGAGAGGATTATCCGTTGTCTAAAGCTTTTGCCAGGTCTAATGGGACACTGTGTCACAAAATCGGTGCCATCTGACCATGGATATCTCGGCATCTTTACTCCATGCCTGAAATTACCACAGCTTCAATATAGATAGGTTGTACACTAATGCCAGATTACTATATAAGTTGTACATCTGTTGCAAAGAACTTTACCAGTGGATGGTTATATTTTCATCGGCATTGTTAACAATATCGAGCATGACCAAATCTCCCTTTCTAGCATATATAGTTGGCCCCGGGAATTGTCCATTTATTGTTAGCATAGTCTTTTTGGTGCATAGCCTAGTGTGTGAAGCCCTTGTCACCTGCAAATAATGTACGTGTAAATTAAGACTTACTTCAAACTTACAGCAACGAACTAATTAATACTTACTTCAGATTATTAGCTTTTCCAGAAAATTAATACTTACTTCAAACTTACAGCAACGAACTAAAGCATGGACTGGTGTTACGCCTCCTAGCACAATTATAGCTAAGAAGTATAATAGGAGGATAACCTTGGTAGCCAAAAATGTTTTCCTTTCCATTTCTGCTGGTTGAAAGTAACGTGGTTTGTGTGTTGTTGGGATTGTAGATCACTTTTGTCCACTTTTTATAACGTTGGTTGCAGTCACTTCTTCAGACTTGTTGCCAATAAATTATGAGATACACGTACGTGGGTCACGCTTTTATCGAACATATTCACGTTAGATTACGTTGATATATACTATATGTTACATGGATTTGAATATTTAAGAGCCAGTGGGTTTAATACAAGTTTTATATTTTATTTATACTTTTATAAAATTCCAAATATAATTATGAAATTTTGTTGACGAGTAGGTAGAGAAAACTGGGTGGGCACCGGCTGCCGCGGAGGACTTGCAGCAACCACAATTAGCACATGACATGGTATAAATTTTGGTGAAGAGTAGGAATGTCGGTAAGAAAAATAATATGGTCTTTACTTTTTTATCTGTTAATCATATTTACCCTAACTAACTATTTCCGATGAAAGACTAGTCCTAGCTTAATCATCTCAACTTTTCTCATGCATCGAATTGCATCTATTATTATTCAATTTTCCATGAAATCCAACTTTGATTGAATTGCAGGTGGGTTCCATTTTGCTATAAAAGAACACTAATATGTAGATAGTATGTATACATATTGGCCGAACAATGGAAAGAGATTAGGTGAGAAACGAGAATCATTTTCACCTCTTTGATTAGAAAGATTTACGGTGGATATATCACTTTAATATATGAATGCGGTATCTGGTTTTGAATTCTTGACCGAGCGAAAAATTTATTTTTATTCGTTCATTTCTTATTCATTGATTTTATATGTTTATTCATTCTCATTTCCCACAAAAAATCGAATTCTCACTAGATTCTTCCTCGGCTGACAATAATAAAAATGAACATTATTAAAGACGGAAAGATCTCCTTTCGTATATCCAGATTTTGAAATGGCCGCAACTTCTAAGTTGTTGTATTTTATTTACATTTGAGATCAAGTGACCAAGTCTAAAGGCAGTAGGGATGTCAATTTAGCCCCAAACCCGTGTGTTGACCTGAATAATCCGATAATCCGACAGGATTAGGGTTGGAAAATCTCAACCCGAAAAACATCTCAATATGAATGACCCTAAACTGAATAGTCCGCAACCCCATAGGGTTGACCCGAAGATAGCCCGAACACATAGGGTCGACCCGGAAATTAGCGAGTTATCGTTATTTAGTTTTTAAATTTCATTAATTTATTATTTTTCCAACTTTTGAAAGTTATTATAATAAGATTTTTTTTTTCAAATGTATGTGAAAAAATGCATTTTGATTCAATATTCGAAAGTGATGTTCATCATTTCACTTTTCTATATTTTACTATAACATTTAATATAAAAACGTTTAGATTTAAAAATCTAAAAAAAAAAAATCTATTAAGAAAAATGTATTTTCCTACTTCTCTAAAAATTATATATTAGTTTTGAGTTGAAATGACATTCATTAATTGATGTATTTCTTTGTTACAAATATACAATGATCAAAATTAATATATTAATTAAAAAAATTCATAAATTTTTTTGAGTCCGATTGGCCCGATGGATTAGCCCGATATCCGATTATTTGGGATTAGAGTTAAGAATTTCTAACCCGAAAAATTGCAACCCGAATGAACCGTAACCGAATAGCGCGACAATTCAATAGGATCAGTCCGAATCCGTATGGATTGTTCCGAGTGACATCCTAAAAGGCAGTAAAGCGCGAGCCAGTGACGATTGAGTTAATTATGACAGTTAAGGTAAAAACAAATCTACTGATTTCACTTTTGACTTTTAGAGTGTCGAAAGAATAAAATTTCCCAAAGGTTCAATAGTATTATAATTAATTTTTAATGCAATTTCACTGTTAAAAGACATGCATAGTAAATATCCATCGTTGATACTACATTTTATTCGATGTTATGATTACTTCAACTTTATTGCCAAAATAAGTCCGTTTGGTAATAATATATTTTTATATCATTTCAAGTGTTGAAAATTTAACGACGGAATTGATAATGCTTTCTATACTATTTAATTAAATTATTGAAACTTTAACAGCGGGTTTAACTGTCGTCAATCTGAAATTTTTGAACAAATCATTAAATTTAATTTTAGTTACGGAATGTATTCCGCGTTAAATTTGTGACCTCTCTCACTCTAGCGTCTAATATATTGAAAGCCCTATTTTCCGACCACCGCCCCCCACCCCTAATTGAGCTCCCCTCTCTTTATCTCTCTACCACATACACACACGCACACAGCCGTCAACCTACCACAGCCCCGTCGGCCCTGCCGGGACACCACCGAAGGCCATCTCCTGTTCTCCGTTGCCCTCCACCTAGATTGAAGGTTGGTTATCAATCAAGGTCCTATGAGGGCATAAATCTTCGTTTAAAATCTGCAGGTGCAGTCCATGCATATAGGCGGATTATATATGTTGTCGAAGTTTAATTAGGTCTAATTTATGGCAATTAAATGGAGGTGAAAATATGCCATTTGTGGGAATAGTAGTCAACAGTATATATGATGTGCGTCAAAATTTTCAACATCGACAAACAATGATTCAATCTTGAAAAGATTCAATTTCTAAAGTTGATAATTATTTTTTACAAAAATCTTCTAATTCCAACAGGCACAAGTTATACTTATCGTAAGAGATAATTGTCATTTAAATCATAACTTTTCGTTGACTTCTGCTCAATCTCATAACTTTTGAAACTGAAATATAAAATCACAACTTTTGACATTTTCTCAATTATCTCACATATCAAAATTCCAGTGAAATTGGTGGTAATATGTCAGCCGGAATTTCCGACGGGGACAAAACATCTGTTCTTCATAACGATGTCGTTGAGATAATTGTCATTTAAATCATAACTTTTCGTTGAATTTCGGCCGACACGTCACCACCAATTTTACCGAAATTTTGATCTGTGGGATAATTGAGAAAATATCAAAAGTTGTGATTTTATGTTCCAGTTTTAAAAGTTATGGAATTAACCAAAAGTCAACGAAAAATTATGATTTAAATGACAATTATTCCTTATCGTCGTAATAACAAATTTAAAATTATATGCATGCATGATCTTATATTTTCTTCTATGTATTTACAGTATCACTTGTTTTGCCCACTCCACAAAAATCAGTTGAATAGAGCTTTCTTGCTTGGCTAGATAAATACTTTCTTGAGATACAATTGATAGATTCCCATGTGAAGTGAAGAAAGGAAAAGCAGTGCTTTTTCTTAGCAAAGATATCACAGATTAAATTATATATAGGGTTGGATGGAATGATTGATAGGCCATGCATACTTTTATTATTACTTTGCTTCATGAGTTTTAGTGGGCATTAATTAGAGGTTAATATTCTATTTTATATATTCTGCGCTGGAAAAGTAACAACCCATTTAATGCAAGTTGGGTCGCAAACAACTCATTTTTAAGGTTGAAGAATTAAATATATGGGGAATTATGTTCGGTTTTGCCATTTAAGGCTTTGAAGAGATCTCCCTGTGATCGTGACTTGATAAAAAAAACAATTGTGTACTATTTGAGTCTTGGGAGTCATGGTGCATTGCCCTTCTGTAAAGAGGCCACCACTGTACAACTTGACTCATTGTTTATTACATGTTATGAACTTTACATGATTATTTCTACTTTTTGTTTGTTAAGAGGAGAGGGAGAGAGAGAGAGAAACCATGTATTAATAATTACTAGTAATAAGTACCTTATAGATATATATAGTTGATTTGTTAATTTTGCCTACTATAATTGAATCGAATCATGTTGTTATAAAATATAAAGTGTAAAATTATATTGCCAGTTATATTCTTTAACAACAACCCATTAGCAATAACTTTATAGTAGTTGAGTGCAATTTTTCGCAAGTAGATAGGTGGACATTATTGCAATTTGATTTTGTGATCATACCAACAGAGATGGCGAGAACATTTGTGAAGAGGCACAACTACTAGGGTTCAGCAAAACCGCAAACGACCCAAAAATTGGAATTGAACCAAATAGAAATAGCAGTTTGGTTCGATTTTCAAAGTTTAGCGATTCGGACTCGGGTTTGGTTTCAAATAACATAAAATCGAATTTGTACCGTTCTCGTTCGGGTTTAGAAAAACGGTGCGGTTATAACTGAACCTTGCCAAAATAAAATGAAATTATATTATATTATATTATAATTTAATCTTATATAGGTTTAAAGGTTTACGCCTCTTTATGCTGATTGTCACTCTATCCCAATTTCTCAATTCTCCTCCCGCTGCCAACTGCTAGAACCAGGCACAATCCCGTCATCACCTGCTGATTATGCGTATTTTACACGCATATTTTGGGTGATTTTGATGAGTTTCATTGTTTAATATTTGTTAAATTCTATCTAATCAAGCTAATTGCTTGATTAGATAGAATTGTTATGTGGGACCTAATTTGTTTTTCATATTTTAATTTATATGTAAGTGTTTGTTGTTCTCTGTTTTTAGTATTACTTAATTTTTCAGTCTGATAGGTAGTACATAATAATATTTAGTAGGTTGGAATTATATAACAGTCAACTGAATCAGTCATACATAATCGTGGCTTAGGATTGATAAGTGGTAAATTAATCATGTCGAGTCAAGCGAACAACAATCTTCATTCGGTAATCTTGCATCAAAGTTTATCGGCTTTGAATCGGATCTCTCTAGATATTAATATTGTCGGTCATTAAACTTATATAGCGTCTCTTACGGCCGTCAGTCGATTGTAGAAATAGTTAGTGAAGCGTCTTTCTAATTATAGAAAAGCTAAGATGAGATAAGATCAAGTCAAAAGCGTCTCCAATGATCATAACTAGTTTATTTGCATTAATTAGAGTTATATTTACATCAAGGATCACAATATCAAGCCAGGAGTGGACTTAATTGGAAGTTGGACTCTAACAATATCTTTTTCAATTTTTCTCAGTTTGTTTTCATCAAAATTCAATTCCTTTTTATTTATTTATTTATTTATTAATTCTTTAGATATAATCTATTTTGGTTACTTTGTAGAGTGAGTTTTAGGAGAATCCTGGCCAATCCTTTACGAGACGATTTTGCTTACTACTATATGCGCAGTGTTGGCATACCGATTTTCTGTCTGTTGGATTATTTTTGGTGAAAAGCAATGCTCCACCAATTGTCCCTTCAGTGGCTCCTCCACACCGCAGCCGCCTCCTGCAAGCTAATCCCGCTGCTCACATCAAACTTTCCAATGATATGGAGATTCTCATGCGCGGTGTACGAGTTTCGTATACCGCAAAGGAAGTTATGAAGATCTTCCAAGTCTATGTGAATATTAGCGAAGATCTAATTATCGCCAACCAACAATAAGCATCGGTTTTTTGAGAGAAAATTTCTAAGAGGTACAACAAGGTACGCCCTCGAATCCGCTAATCACGATGGAGGAGCGGCGCAAGAGGTGGATATTTTAAAAGAGACGATGGCTACCTAACAGTACGAGAACAAGAATGCTTTCAAGTACTTGAAGACTTGGGAGAAGGTTCGCCAATGCGAAAAAGTGGGTGGGCAGCGGAGAAGCGGCCGGACATAAGAGAACTAAGCACAAGTCCGACAGTCAATTCTCCACTAGCGGCTCGGCCGACCTCGTTCTGAGCACAACGCGGGTGGTAGCGTTGGTGCGAGCCAAGTAGGAGCGGTTCGATTGAAGAAAAGGCGGCTAAGCGCAAGGCAAAGAGAATGTGCCGGCCACAACCAGTGCGGCAATAAGGGATCTCAAGCGTATTCAAGTAGGACTTGATAAAACAAAAGAGTCCGCATTGTAGAATTTTTATTACAAAGCCTACAACACAGACACATTTTAGATGGAATAAGAAAGACTAAAAAAATTAAGATATGAGACTCATGAATAATGATAGGAAGAAAATTTTTAGTGCTTAGGGTTGTGGTGTTAAATAACGAATAGAAAAATAGGTGTGAAATCCATAAATAGTGCAAGATAATTAAAATTTAAGGACTTGTAATTGTGAATACCTCGATGAATGCAGAACTTCATAGATAATGTAAGAAAAAGTATAGTACTGATTTCTAATGCTCTAATGAATTTAGGAAAAGTTGAATTCCATTTCGTGTCCACTTTCCAGAACTATGAAATTAGGTTGGCTGCCCGGTTCACCTGTAACATATTTACTCAAACAAACTAATAACGTGGAAAATTGGTTGTTCCGTCGTGTTGCCAAATGACATTGTTTTGCCAGGCATATTGATATAACTAGCAGAGACTACGTGTACTTGCACATAAATTTAATCACTTTAATAAACTAATTTTGATAAGTTCAATTTATGTGTAAATTGTACACGAATTAATATAAACTTAATGACTTTGGAGATCTTTAATGTATAAAATTTATTTAGTAAATGTAATAAAATTATTTACATCCTAACCAATAAATATCATAATTAACAACATTCAAATCCTAAACAATAATTGGGGAGGCGGCGCATCACAGCGCGGCATATCGGGCGGCGGCGGCAGCATCTTCTCATGGGGGCGTTCCCCGTCCTTGACGATGAACACCATCTTCATCCCCCAGCTCTGATGACGCTCGAAATGGCAGTGCATGTACCAAACTCCTACAAATGTAATATTAATTAGTTAATGCTACACATTTTTCTATAATATAAAAAAACATGATGAAATAATGAACCTGGATTGTTAGCCTTAAATCTTATAGCGGTCCATCCATTTCTGGGCACCGCTATGTTTTCCATCAATGGTGGGTCGATAAGATTATAGTTGGGTAGATCCCTGCTTCCGTCGAAGTTCCCCAATCCCGACCCGACGACGTAGAAGCTGTATCCATGTAAATGCATGGGATGTTCAACGCCTCCGGCGATGTTGGTCCCTTGAAACACAACTTCCACAGTCGAGTTGTACTCCAAAACACTAACGGCTGTTCCAAATCGTGTGGCCGACTTTTCCTTGAGCATTGCATCTTGTGTATAGTTGAAAGCAGAAGGTGGAAAGTCGGGGAAATCAATGGTGTAAACTCCTTTAAGTCCTCTGTAGTAAGCCTGCAGAATGTCGGTTTCCGGCAGCAACATGGACACGTTGTTGACGCTCGATACCAGCCTAGTGGCCCTCAAGCACCAACTTTCAAGACAGAGCCGTCGATTCATCGAAAGAGTGAGGAATAGTTTCTTTGTCACCTTCTTAGGAACGTCCACGTCGTTGCCTACACTTCTTAGCTGGTTGGTGAAATTCATTGACGTTACCGAGTTGTTCACTTATGGGAAAAATGGAAGCAGAGGTGATGGCGGCGGCGTGTAGTTTCCGACGTACTCGATGATTGCAGTGGTGGGGGTGGTCACAAATTCTCCTCCGCTGGCGTATATTCTAGCGGCCATGTAATAATGGTTGGGTGGTTGGTTGGCTTCCAGCAGCAAATCGATGGTCTGGCCGGGGGAAATCGCCACGTAATCAGTCCGCAGCGGCTTCGTGTAGGCGCCGTCAGTGCCGACGACGGTGAAGTTGTGGTTGCTGATTTTGAAGAACATGATGTTGTCCATCGCCGCGTTCACCAATTTGATCAGGTAAGTCTTGCCAAACTCCACACTCAACTTGTATGTATCTGCGCCACATTTTGTATATTTTTTTATTCTTCTTATATCAAAATGTCTAGTTTAATCTCAGAAAGATATTTACTCTTTTCCATAACTATCTGATTTTCAGACTATATATAAATCCACCTTGCGTTGAGCATGGATACAAGTCTCCGGGTTGACCATTGATGAGGTAAGCATTAGAAATTTGGGGATCGCCTCCATTTTCTAGAAATTCCTCCATCACTTGTTGCACATCACCTTTCCACCACTCTCCTGCAGCAATATTATTCCAAATTCATAGTTACGAATTTGATCCAACAGCGTGCAAGAGATACCTATTAAGATGACTAGATGAGATAATCAAATCTGATAAACTAGATATATTGCATAAAAATAATAAATAAATAAATAAAGTCCAGCATATAATTATAGAAACGTGCACAGTCAAAGAGTTGATCAACCGACATATGTGCAGTTATTACACACATGCAGCACAAGTCCATGTCTCTCAATATTAATATCATAAAATAGCCATCTTTCAATTAAATATTTTGAACATCCAATACGAATACCTATTAAGATGGGAACATGAGCATGAGGCTTGGGGAAAGGATAAGTCTCCCTCGTCGGCGGTAGAATCACGATGGCGCCATACACTGAGTTCCGAGACCAGTCGTTGTGAGCGTGCCACCACAATGTACCTTCCTCATCGGAGAGGATAACCCGCTGTCTAAAGCTTTTGCCGGGACTAATTGGACACTGTGTCACAAAGTTGGTACCATCGGACCATGGATATCTCGGCATCTTTACTCCATGCCTAAAATTACAATAACTTCTCTTAGGTTTGTACACTAATGCTACATTAATATGATCTTGTGGCTTGTGAATATTATTACCAGTGAATAGTTATATTTTGGTCAGCACGATTAACAATATCGACTATGACCAAATCTCCCCTTCTAGCATATATAGTCAGCCCTGGGGATTGTCCGTTTATCGTTAGTATGGTCTTGTTGCTGCATAGTCTAGTTTGTAAAGAATTTACCAACTGCAGCAATTTAGAAAGTCGGATTAGCTTTTCTAACGGAAAGAAGTGAAGGAAAAGAACTAAATAAAACAACCAATTATCATTGTTGGGGAAAATATCAAACTGGCCATACTTCTATGTTGGAATCAAAGAGTTTGACCAATTTTTAATATGGTCAAAACATTTAATTTACTGAAATTAAATGTTATAGTCTCGATATACGTTTCGAGTATATGCCCGTAGTATATTTATTTTCTCAAATCCGATTCCCGTTTAGTGAGAAATAATGGGTTGAAGTTGGTCACTATAGAGCTAAAAGCCTAGGGATTAATTAATTAAGTATTAATTGT
>JAYDZE010567359.1:0-12163 GCA_034509125.1 Monilaria moniliformis
CCTCCAGAGTTACTTCTTGGAGCTACAAAGTATGGTCCAGCTGTTGACATGTGGTCTGTGGGTTGTATCTTTGCTGAACTATTGTACGGAAAACCAATCTTACCAGGAAAGAATGAGGTTAGGGTTATCTGTGAACCTTGTGGCAAAGTTTCTTATACTCATTTTACTTACAGTGATCTTGAAAATGTTTAGTGTGGATTGTTTGTAAATCAGCACAGTTGCAGAATACCCACATAATATATGCATATATTTACTAAATGTATATAAATCTAAAACCTGGCATCCACTTGAACTAGGCTTCTTAATTCATTCTTCTCAATTCATGTTTACTAGTATGGCAATGTCGAAGCCCATCTTAGAAATATTTTTTGTTAGTGTTGATGGAAAAAGAAAAGTATAACAGAGTTTTCTCTACCTCTTTGAGAAGAACAGATATAGAACTTGTAAATCCCTAGGATGTAAGCTTCTGTTTCCGAGTTATTTGGAAACACTAACACTGTTCACCTTTCCCAAGGAAGTTGATAAATAGGACATGAGAAAGAAAATGTGAAGGGGATGAGTCAAACTTTAGGTGCCATGTCTCTTTCAGAAGTGATTCATACCTTTGAGTCATCATCAAAATTTAATTAACCTGTATTGATTTTGCTGTTCGGAATAGAGTTGAGTTAGACTTGAGTATGGCTTACGGACATTCTTTAGTGTTGTTCATCATGGTTTTGCTGATTGGTTTAGTAAACAGGTGTTTTGTGAACTTAGTATCATTTTTGTATACTCCTAATGCAGCCTGAACAGTTGAATAAAATATTTGAGCTTTGTGGAACCCCTGATGAGTTGATATGGCCTGGCGTTTCGAAGATTCCTTGGTATAACAAATTTAAGCCCACTCGTCCGATGAAAAAGCGAATCCGGGAGCTCTTTAGACAGTTAAGTACTGAAGCCAAGTTTTATTTATATGTTATGTTATTTCCAAGCACTCTATTATTGTTTACAGTGTGTTGAATGGTCATTTTCTATGCAGTTTCGACAGACATGCTTTGGATTTGCTGGAGAAAATGTTAGTTCTTGATCCTGCTCAGGTATCTTTCTCATCTAGTAAAGGTGTTTTCTTCTGCTACGAACAACTCATTTTGTGATAGAGTCAAGGGATTCAAAGCACACCCAGAAGTAATATGAAAGAAAAAGTTAATTAAAATAACAAAGCACACCCAAAATAGAATCTTCCGACTTTACCTGTCATTTATTACCCTAGTTCTTAAATAACTACATGTAAGTTTCTTATTCCTGAAAAAACTCTTCATTTAGTATTTAAGCCTTTTCTCACCCTTTCTCTTTTTTTCTGCCTCACTTTATATCTCACAGAGAATCTCAGCAAAGGATGCTTTAGATGCGGAATATTTCTGGACTGATCCCTTACCTTGTGATCCAAAAAGGTATGCTCAATTAAACTTTCTTGATATTACATTGGATTGTATCCATAAAAAAAGATATTGCATTTGGGTTGAAATGTTTGATTTGAGGATGAATTTGAAATGTCTCCATATCAAGTGAATTTCAGTCAAAATTGAACTTCAAATTCCTTGAAATGTTGTGCATTTTGGCTTTGATAGCTTTCCACACTCGTGATGCTCTCTGTCTAGTGATCCCTATGTATATTTCTTGATTGTACAGTTTGCCAAAATACGAATCATCACACGAGTTCCAGACAAAGAAGAAGAGACAGCACCAACGACAGAATGAAGAAATTGCAAAGCGACAGAAGTTGCAGCATCCACAGCAACATGCTCGCTTGCCTCCCATCCAACAATCAGGACAGTCTCATCCACAGCACTGGAATGGCCCCGGTCATCAGATGAACAATAACTCTCAGATGGCCATGACCGGTGCGCCCAGTCATCATCAATACGGAAAGCCACGCGGCCCACCAGCGGGGCCCAGTAGATACCCTCCAGGCGGGGCTGCGGCTGCTGCTGCTGGTGGCGGCGGCGGCTACTATCAAGATCGTGGAGGCCAGAGTGGAGGCTATAGTGGTGCACCGTTCCCCTCACAGGGGCGAGGACCCCCACCATATCCTGGAAACACAGCACCCTCAAACGGCCCCCGAGGGGCAGCTGGTGGATACGGAGCTCCTCCTAACTACTCACAGAGCGGCCAATATGGTGGAAGAGGTCCAAATCCGATGGGTGGCAACAGAAACCAGCAGTATGGTTGGCAGCAATAGCTAAGACAAGTAGCCGTTGCTTCATACACGCGTAATTTCATTCACAGACGAGGGGGACTGGGGAGGATTCGTCGCCGCAATTTGTTTGAAGTGGTTACAGTTTTGCAAATTGTTGGTCGGCTTTGTATATCTAGTGATTCTTCTTGATTAATTGGTATAGATTTTTCTCAAGAATGAGTGGATTGATTGGTCACTGAATTTACATATTTAACCATGTAGGATTTTGTACCTTTTTCATGGCCCTATATATGTTGTTGGTATTCTGTTATCTGTCACTAGAGATGGTTTTTTGAATTTCTACATGTAATGGATTAACATAATTTTCTAAGGTTAAGAGCAACTTTACCTAGTTTCTGGGCTAAACACACTTCTCATATCTAAATGTATAGGAATTGCTCCTGCTGCTGTTGGCAAAACATATGTTTAGTTGTCTTACAACTTATGCATTGTTCGGTCTTCTTGAAGACAAGTTCTAGAATCTTCCATGCAATGTTAACGTCAGTAAATGAGGATCAAATACGCCCTTAATGTCTTAGGTTATCCACTGCGTCATGTGTGTGTTTGTTGTATGATGGCACGACTACTAGAATGACCACGCCAAAGCTATGCACGTCGCTCAGAAACTGTTATAGAAAATCTCATACTCTCACGTTTATATTTTCATAGTATTTTATATATTTATGGCCTTTTTTCATATTTCTATTTCTCACAAATTTTTTATACTACTCATTTAGAGCCGTCATGAATCTTAACTTATCAAACAGTAGAGTAAAAATTAGTATTAAAATAATAGATAATAATTATTATTATTATTATTATTGATTTTATCTAAGCATGTCCAAAATAGGTATTCGTGAGCAAGCAACAGAAAAAAGAAAGCACTGATTCGATTTCAATTTATTATAGATATGATAAAGCAAACTCAATCTTGTGTAAAATAAGATTTCAACCAAAATAAAAACACATGTCAAAATCAAGGTACTAAAATTGTTTGCAATAGGCATAGTAGAAGTCACGGTCCGTGACCTATAATCGTTATTTTTGGGGGAAATAAATTGTAGGCCCCTTTGGTAGAACAAGGTCAAATATTGTGGTTTTATCGGCATTCAAGTGGTTGTTTGGTATCTTATATTAATAATCTGGAAAGTACGCGATAAAATTAAGGCCCGTCAAAGTCCGAGATAAAATTCACGTTTTTCCTAGATTACATTTCGCACCAAAAGGGTGCGACATGACTTTTTTCTAGATATAGGTGAATTTAAGATAAAAGTTTCCGAAATGAGAATTTTTTTCTTATAAATTCTGTAAATGGGTAAGACACAGGAGGCTCATGCGTCCTCACTTAAGTAAAGACGCATAGATTTCACGCGTGTCCCTCCGCCCAAAAACGACGACGTAAAAGCAGGCGTTGAAGACACATATGTCTCATGCGTCGCCAAGCCAAACGTCGCCGTTTCATTAAAGTATCCAGAAGACGCATGATACTCATGCGTCTTTGCCCTGATATAAGCAGAAATTGGGCAGATGGCAAAGCACACACGAACACAACACAATTTCTCCAAATTCGTCGCCCTTTTGCCTGATTTTTTCGCATTCTTTCGACACATTTTGTTGAACATCATCCAAAGGTATGTAATTCTACTGTTATTGTTATATTATATGTTTAATTTTCATATTTTTATGATTTTTTGTATAATTAGGGTTTAATTAATTTAGGGTGAAATTTTGATATATTTAGTTATTTTTAACTGATTTTGAATAATTAGATGTTAGATACGTTGTGTGAATGTAGAAACAAAAATTTCGCTTTATAATTGAGATATTAGATGGTATATAATAGTGTATTAACTTGTTATATATTGTAGTGTATTAGATGGTATATTAGGTGTTTGATAAAATGACTATAAGGATTGACTATGTAGAGATGATAAATTAGTGTATGTTAGTTTACAAATTGTCTATTGTTGTTCGGAAGTTGCCTATTGTTATTGTAATTTTTTTTAAAGTTTGGGTTGATATTCCTATTATGAAATTTTAGCTATTATTATTGGGAATTTTGGATTGTTTGTGATATATTTAGTTCGAATTTTTGACATCGTGTTTGCTAATTTTATTTATTAGGAATTGTATAATGATGAACTCGTCACAATCAAGTGCTCAATTGATTTACGACCCACAGAATCCTTTGGTGCTATTTTTACAACGAGATCACGTTTCAAGAAGGATTTGGGCAGGCCAAGTTCGGGAGCCTTTGCAAGTCCGAAGATATGAGAGCAAGTTATGAGATTATAAACCAATTCATCAACGGGTTGTCGAGTTTATACATGAGTTTGGATTCGGTGGTCTTTTGGCTTGTGGAAAGCCAAAACCGCTTTGGTTGAGCGGTGGCGACCAGAGACTCATTCCTTCCATCTTTCTACTGGTGAGGCAACATTGACGTTAGAAGATGTGAGGGTACTTTGGGATCTCAGAGTTGATGGATTTGCTGTGATTGGGGTGGACCTGAGCTTGAAGACCGAAGTATGGATGCAAGAGTGTCACCGCTTATTGGTCTTTATCCCTCGTGACACTGAAATGAAAAAGGTCGGTCTTTGTGTAGCGGCACTGGCTGCTAGGATGAGTGAGCCTATGATGACCTCGATGACGAGGTTTACCTCCAACGAACACGCATGTATGTGCTTGTTTTATTGGGTGGGTTGATATTTCCCGATGGCACCGGCTGCAAGGTGTCATTGATATATCTGACATTATTAGATATCGATGTGGCTTCGTAGTATAGATGGGGCAATGCAGCACTGACTTCTTGCATCATTCTCGTTCACTTTCTTCAGGGCCCATGGGGTCAAGTCATTTTTGCAATACTGTGCTTCGGTTGTTCTGCTAATGAACCATTCAATACTCCTCCAAAACGTCAAATCAATGCAAGCTCTGATTGTTAGTTCTCGTGCACCTTTTCAATACATTGTTGTAACACTCTACCATGTTAGTTGTAGCCTCACCCCATCTAGACATTTTTCATATACCAGAGTCCACTTCGCTCTATCTAACTCTTCGAGGTACCTCACTGTCCCATCATTAAAAGTTACAAGTGCACGTCTCCGTTTGTTGAATTTGCGCTTTTTTGTTGCAATGCCCATTGTCCATACCAAAATTTTCATCTTTACGCCCTTATAAGTTCGCAACACGTTTTTCCTAACATGCACCAAACAATATCTGTGATGGCCTTCTGATGCTTGTTGCCTAATATATCTGATACCAAGAGTGAGATAGATCAGTCATGGGTACTATCTGAAATATCTTCTTGCTGCAATATTTTCTGCAACGATTACTTGAGGATATTATCGTTTGTGCAAAAATCATTTTGTTTGGGTTTTAATTTTTCATCTTTGTATCGTTGTTCCAGAGCACAGACTTCTCATAAAATAAATATCAATGAATTTGCAATCGCACTTTGTATACATACAACTTTCCAGTTTTTCTTGATCTATATAGTTGTGGGGCTGCTGATGAATGCTAGACTATCTATCTATCTATCTACCTATCTGCTCAGAACTTGAAACGTAAGCTATTGGTAGATTCAAACATGTTGCATGCCTATCAGGTTTTTACATTTCACTCCACAAAACCTATCTATATCTGTTAGAAAGGATCTGTAGATGAAACTGTTTTCTAGATGTAGGATCTTCTTCAGTTATATATGATTTCGAAGTGCTTGGTTTCGTTTTACACCACGGTACGAGCAATATATATATAAACTTGTTATGTTTCATCACTGTAAGCCAATCTGTGTGCCAAAAACCTGCAGAACTCTCTATTCCTCAATGAGAATTACCCTAGACAACAAACATTTTAAGAGTTCCAATGCATTTAGACTCCTAACTTTCTCCATTTCCAGCTTCAGCCCTCCTAGCATGCGCAGCCTCCGCCTTGCTGCTCATTCTGGCCCCCGTTTGCAGTCGGCTTCAAGTTCACGTCGACCATATCGTCGTGCTTTGCTGAGGAGAGGGCCTCCATCCCCGGAAGCGCTGCAGCTATCTTCCGGAATAGTGGCTGCCATCACAATTCGTTCATGGTAAATTCTAAAAACTTCTTCCCATCTCATGTGTGCACCTTATTATGTTATAGCATCAATGAAATGAAATAGGAGATCGAAACTAGATATGATAAGAGCATTACCTTTATATTGAAACCGGCTTTAGCACTAGTTTCTACGAACATGACCCCGAATTCACGAGCCTTGATATCACCTTCTTCAATGGAAACTTGCCTGCATAAACACATTAAGGAAAAAGGGCATATCGGTTTTTCTCTTCTTTCCAAAAGTGTAAATTTGAGATGACTTATCATGTTCGTTTCCTTACCGTTTGTCGACAAGATCAGTTTTATTTCCAACAAGAACGATGATCACATCACCACCACGTTCTGTTCTTACTTCCTCAATCCACTTTGAAGTGTTCAAAAACGACTGTCTGTCTGCATATAAGTTGTTTTTAGTAAATATAGCAGCATATATTTGTTGCTGCAAGAACAGAAAGGAATTTAAATCAAGAATTGCTTACTAGCAACATCGTAGGCAATCACTGCCACAGAAGAATCTCTAATGTAGCTTGGAATTAGGCTTCTAAATCTTTCTTGTCCAGCAGTATCCCTGTGATTCAAAGGGTTGCTTAAGTAGATGTCACATTTCAGAATTTTACGCAAAAACGGTATTAAACTATCAAATTCGCCCTTGTTTTAGTTTTCCTGCACGACTAGTCTTCATATTCCCAACAATAATTAGGGGCAACACTAGTAGATTCAGAGTTCATTAAGGAGATCAAGAATTCCCAAGTATCCACTTTTGTGGTATACATTTTTTTATTCGTTGTTTTATAACATCATACTACAATTTAAGTAGAACATTAAGTGGTGATTGAGTTGCATGAAATTCTTCATGTATAAACTGGGAAAAAGATTGTTACCAAAGCTGCAACCGAACCGTTCGATCTTCTAGGTACATTGTTTTGGATAAGAAATCTATGCCAATTGTAGCCTGCATATATTTACAAATCACATCAAAAAATAAAATTTTGCAACAAATTTACGTTAATTTTATCGTCCATAATACACTCATCCCTCCATCGTGTTCAAAAAGTTAGTGCATGGTTTCTTTTTTCCTTTTCAATTTTCCGTGGAAAAGTTTATGATGATTACATTAAATTTGCACATTGCCCTGCCATGTACACAACATAGCAAATCTCAATCCAAGAATGCGATTTGAATACATACAAAATATACACACATATATAACAACAAAAGTGGCAATAATAATAGTAATTATAATAATCATAAAGAGAAATGAAAAGAAATTGTATACATACCTGATAGGTTGTATCGAATTTATCGTACATGAAACGTGTGATGATGCTGGTTTTTCCGACCGACTGATCGCCCAGAAACACCAGCTTGTATTTTGCTAATGGTGACACCACCGCCGTCATTCTCTCTCTCTCTCTACAATATACCAATATGCATGTATTGTTTGATGAGAACGATGATGAATACAAGATCTGGATCAAGATGGAGAAATTTAAGGAAAGATGACAATGGGACAATGTAGGATGGGTGGATGAATGGTCTGAGTTTTATGAAATGAGTTTTACATATATATATATATGGGTGTGTTAATGGTGGTTAAATTAAATTGGGCGTGGATCACTGCTTAGATGTCCCCGAACCCGAACAGACTTTTTCGAAAGAAAAAAAATTAGAAAGAGGATATACCACAAGCATTCGTGTCAGCCGTGTTTAAATAATTACAAAATATATAGATTATTGAAATATTTTCGTAATTACTTTGCTTGTAATTTCAGTGGATAGTGCGTCAAAATATATATGACTATGAGGAGCGAATATAGAAATGCAGTAAATGAAGATGTGAGGGACCCTCCTCCCCAGTTTGTTTGATCTCAGCGTTATTCAAATCATCATCAAAATCAACCAAAACTAATGAACGTCACTAATCAAAAAATGAATAGGGAAAACACCATTCCTTTTTCCTCGGCAAAATCCTATCCAAAACCACCTCGGCAAACTACAATAATTTTTTTTAAATAAAATTAGATGAGAAATTTACATGAGAAAATGGTTTATCAGATATAGGATTGAGCAAACCGGTAGATAGATGATCAGATTCAGATACGAAGTGAGATTCATACAAAAGGAATGGTTTACTTAGAATTGGTCATTGAACTAAATTTATGAGATTGTTTTTAATTAACTCAAAAATATGAGAAATATAAGGTCTCTTGTGCAAGTAGAGATAAACTGTATTTTAATTAATTATCAAACAAATGAAAATAATTTTCATGGTTGTTAGAAACTTTGAATGCGTTTATAAACTATAAATCATCTTATTAATTATTTAATATATGTAACTATATGGTTTGAGTTTTTGTAGTATTCAAGCCTTAGGTAGTGTGTAATATTATATTTGGACTATTTACTGTGTTTATATGGACAATACAAATGAGTGTCACGTGGCACAACCTTTTTTTTTTAAATCGTCAATGTGATAATTGTAAAAATACATTCAGCATGATCTGCACGCCTTATAAAGGATGTTGTTATATTATATGCAGAATGTTGGTTTATTATATGCAGAATATTGTTTGATTATATATATAGAGATATTTGCATATACATATATCCTTGTTACTTTATGCAGATTTTTATTGAGCAATATGCATATACCTCAATTTCGCATAAATTTTTTTTCTCTCTTCTCCAATCTGCACAAAAGTTTTCCCTATTTTTATGGATCTTATCTCCTCGTCATTCTTAGCCAAAATTCAATCAAACTAGCCATTGAAACCACCACAACAACCTCCGCTTTCGAGATCTTTCTCTCATCTTCTTTTTTTTTTCGGCGTAATCGCATCAACTATTCATCATGCTAGTCAAATCAAGTCATCAAAATTTTGAATCAAATTAAACGAATCAATCATCCATCAAATTATATGCAGTTCTATGTTCAATCGCATGTAGTTTTCTGTTTAACAATATGCATGTATTTTTTCGAATCTTATAACAAATTGAGTTACGATTATATCCTTACTACAGTAAAAGTAGCATCTATTAACTTAAAAATGTGAAAATAGAGATATTTTATTTTAATATGATTACTTTACATATATGTCCATCACTTCAGGATCATAGTGATTATAAGTGCATATGTATTAATTTAAGTAAGAGAGAGTTACAAAGTCAGTGATCAAATTAAAAAAAAGTTCCAAATGATATCGAAGTAAAATAGTAATATTTTTTATGTGTAATTATTTTTTATAAATATATATTGATCAAGAAAAAATATATATACATATAAAATATTCGTAAACTTTCTAGCCCAATTGACTCGACGGATTAGCTCGAAATCTGAAAGTTCAATTTAAGATTGAGAATTTTCAACTCGAAACTTTTTCAACCTGAATAGTCCATAATTGAATAGCCGAATAATCTTAGTGGGTTGACCCAAACTATAAACTATAAATCAACATATTAATTATTAACATACATAACTATATAGATATAATATTATGAGTATAACTCATTTTTCATAAAATTAATCTTTCATGTGTGTTGTCTACATTCTGAAATAATTGTTAAAATGCTAACAAAGTGAGTTTTGTTGCTGAGAATAGGTTGCTTTAAAGTTTAAAAAAATTATCATAATCTGCCTTATTTTTGTACATCTTGTCTAAATTATTCAGCACACATAAGTTAGAGGAAAATTTAATTAAACAATTTTTAAATTAACTATAAGGTATATCGTTATCCCTTGAATTTTCTGAAGATTTAAATTAGGGTACATTTGTTGTATATAAGAATTGGTTTGAAAACATAGCCAAATGTTATCCAGTTTTGCTAATATGTCGAAAGAAATGAGATATATCTCAAACAATTAAGAAATTTTTTTAGGGAAGCTTTTTGCATTGAAATTAGACTCTATGCTGTATTTAAACATACTATGATACAGAATATCTATGTGAAATCAATTTAGTGCAACAACTATACTTGAGTTAGGTAAATATATATACAAAATGCTTTGCATCTCACATCTAACATGTTAATTAAAGATAAAAGGGGTTAGGAGTGTAACCTGTATCTAATCCTATTGCTTTATGTATAAATATTATATAATGATATGAGGTGGTCACGCCCAAGTATTAGACGACGAAAAAAAGAGGGGCGCGAGATGGGAAAAAGGGCGATGTATTAAGGTTCTACCACTCGAGGTAGGGTGTTTTGCATTAAAACTCGATTTTCTTAATTGAGTGAATATTGTTGTTTATAGAAATATATTTTGATTATAATGCGCGGGTTGGTATGATTGTGTTAATATCCTAAATTAAATGTAAATACTATTTGTGTGTCGATATTATAATTTAAATATTACAAGCTTAAATTGTATAGTTATGTGTGAATAAGTGGGATTGTGATACGTTGTCTGATTATAGCATTAGAGTATGTGAAATGTATGAATATATGTGTTGAGTTATGACATGCTATTTGCTTATTTGAAAATTGACACTAGTATGCAACTAATGTAAAACTCAAATATGATTAAATTATCTATAGTTTGAATCTGATTTATCGTATTGAATCTATCGTATGTAAATCTGATTTGTTGTGTTATCTGATGTCTGGTTATATGAGATGTGAAGTATATGTTTAAGCCCCGTGCTTGAGTGTGTTCATGGGTATAGTTGGCAATGCCATAGGACAACAGTACTATATGATCTGTTGATCACTCGTCTTCTGGATAACCGAAGCGAGGACCGTCTGTTATCTGATATGCGTCATTCGTGTGTGATTTTCGCCCTTATTGTGTGATTTGCGTCCTTATTGGGTGATCTGTGTGGTTTCCTCATATGGGCAATAATCGCGTCTGTATCAAGTCCGTGTCCCAAGTCCGTCACTAAGCACATTAAGGGGCAAATTATGTGTATTACGTTATTACGTATGAATATATGTGTATCTCTGAAATTATGATATGATTTAGTATTTTGAATTAGAAACACTAATCTCTTAATATATCTTTGAATGCTGACATGACTTAGGAAATTGGATTTGAAATGTTATGCGTCTATTTGAGTTAGGGAACAAGCATTGAAAATTGAAGATGTGCTGATAAGGTTATATCATGTGAATCACTTGGTATAAAACTAATACTTGATGATGTATGCATAATTTTGTTCTATCACATGCCTCTATTGAACTTCATTACAAAGTTTCAAATATTTGAGATTTGTTAACGAGAGTTTGATTATTGATATAAGTTGTAGATGAAGTTATCTGTTGAGCGAGTGAATTTCCAATTAGGTAAAGCTACTTCGAATTTTTTTTAACTCACATAACTAGGTGGCATATCAATTAATTTATCTAAAATCTTACTTAAATGTGAATACCTTACTCAGCTGTCAAGCTGACCCCTTTTTATTTTCCCTGCAGATTGTGGCATAGAATTGGTTTTTAGTAGTGGCGGTTGTATCCCCGGCGAGTCACTATGTGTCAGTTGTTTGCATGTATTGAAAGATAGAAAATGTGGCATGTTAAGTGTCTAGCAGTTCTAAAGCCCACTTTCGCTATTGTATAGATTTAAAGTGAAAGATTTGAAATTATTGGTTTATGTAAATAAAATGCTGAGATAGAAAATGAAATTTTTCAATACACATCATTGATATCGAAATTATGACATCACTTATTCGGCCAGTTAATGATTGAGTAAGGGGTGTTACAGATAGCATAAATGCATTTGAATAAACAAACATGCATTAATTTTGTAATAAAACAATATTAAAAAAACATCATCGCATATGCATTTTGTATACTACATTTCATGCATATGTATTTTAGGAATCACAATAAGAATGGGACACTGTGTTCAAAATAATAGATAATATTTTT
>JAYDZE010567370.1:0-12162 GCA_034509125.1 Monilaria moniliformis
TAATGTAGTGTCCAACAGTGGTAAATAGTGTTTTTTTGACACTGTAGAAGACGGGCCGCGATAAGTTATCTGTGGCCCGTCGGGCCGCTCAAAATTATAACTAGGCTACCAAACATCTGTATATAACTATTGCAAGAAGATAATTTAACTTATCAGCCTCTTATGAAGGCTACCAAACACAGCCTACATGTACACACATTAGACACACTGCACACACTATGCATATAGGACATACACTATGCACTACACACATAAAAGATTGTCAAATTGTATAATCATGTTATGCTCATATTGACACAATAGTAATATAACACAATAAGTTCGTTGATGAAGACAATAAGAATATGTATAGACACAAATAGTTCGTGTTAGCATGACACAACACAACAGCAACAATAACACGATGAAAAAGAAAGATGTATTTCAATACAAGAATAAATAATATATGACAACATAGGTTAGTAAAGACAAAGCACAGTAATTTGCAATGAGTCCATTACAACGACTTAGAAGCTATATATTTAATTATTAATTATCAAATAGAGTCCTTATCTTTTCGTATTGAAACGAACATCGTCATATTCTTATCATGTCAACACAATAATAACATAAAAGGATAATTCTAAACATTAACCTATTATTATTTCTTGTTGTCTATATTGCGCTATCATGTAGAGTCAAGAAATACCACCCGTACATACATTACATTCTAATGTACTAAATGAATTTTCAATGTTCTCATTAAAATATAATCCACTAACATTATATTCTCAACGTTATTAATTCAACAACTCACTAAAATTTTTCAATTTTAAGTTGTTTTATCAAACATAGCCAAACAATAAATTAGAAATTTATGGACTCTAAATTATTTACGCAAATCCACCCTAAATCCAGTTTTTGTCATGCTCAATCGGCTTTGAAGAATGGCAGTTTGGTGCTCCCTAGTCTGGTTTTTCATGCTCATTTGTGGTTGAGTGTGATGCTTCCAGACAGGTCCAAGTGTCTTATACTCGTACTAATGTAGAATGGGTTTAGCCAACTTAATTGGGATTTGGCCAAGTCAGCCTACACAATGGAGTTGATGCCATTGCTGCAGTGTGGCATTGCCAATGACATCATTTAGTTGGTCCTCAACGGTTCAAACAGCAGAGCCTATGCCTTGATAACATTCTAGTTGATCTAATATAATACTAATATCTAATAGTTTATTGAGATAGTAACACTTTACCATATTAATATAAATTGAACTAATAATAAATTAATAGAAATTGGATAGCCATAATAATATAATAATATTACTTTCTAATATGGAGCCATGAAAATTGACACACACTATTTTTTTGCATAGTGTTGTTATTAAACAAAGCTTGGTCACTGCTCAAATTTTGTATCTTATTTGTGTTTTCTTGTGATATTAAGATTCCATAGCCATAGATGTATTTGAATTCGAAAGAGCAACAGATTCTCAACATTTATAAATAATACTCTCAATGTGGAGGAGACAAAACAAAAACTTTGGGACAGTTCGCAACTTATCACAGAAAGTCTAAAAGTTTTAATGTTCGCAAGTTTAGCACGTATGCTTTAATTATTGCAAATTAAAAAAAAAATTAAAAACCCGAAGTTTATAAGCTAGATCAGCCATTTAAGGACCTAATCAACAATGGCAAGTGTTGTCGGGTGTAAATGGGACCAAGGTTGAGCCGGCTTGGTGTCAAATGTGGCAGTCATTAATCCTAGTGATAGAACTGAAGGGGGTTAGTTTAGGTTTTTGTGATTTGGGTACAAAGTTCCAGTTAATGTTAGACAGAGGAATTGATTTGAGTTGAAAGATTGGATAGGAGGATGTGAAATCCAGTCGTACCCACTATCTTGAGGTCGATGGTTGTAGCAGAGTAGGAAACAGTGAGAACCAAGATTTGAGGTAGATTTGTGTATAGATTTGCCAAATTTCAAAAGTTCAAGCAAGAAATTGCAAAATTTTAATAAAAAATATATAGTTAAAATGCAAATTGCCTCAAAAGTATTTTCTAGGTGGATCAGTTTCTTCATTCATCAAGGAGTTCCAAGCAGACCTTAGTTAGGACATCAATTGTGGAAGTCAAACTTGCATTTTGAGGCATCACATTATCATGGTTAAGGAATTTACAACCATTCTTAGAGTTAATACACAAATTCAAGTTGAGGCGAATAAGTGCTCTGTTTGACAATAGCAGTTATCTTTATTGATAACAAGTAAACAAATGGCAATTAAAATAATCACATTGATCATATAGTCAACCAAACAGGAATAGATCGGAGAAAAAGTGGTTTTCGAGCACATAATTTCACTTGATGATAATCTTCTAACTAAGCGCATGCCACCACTGAAACTCAAAGTTCATTTGAAGAAAAAGGAAAATATTTTTATTTTATGGTTAGACATGAAATTAGTGATGAAACTAGACACTTATGATTTTTAATTTCATCTTAAGATTGATGCATACAAGTCACGGATGACACTAAACTATACATTTATGATGTTTCTTTAATATTATCTGTGACTTAAAATGAGAATCGCAATTTATATAGGTCAAAATTAACCATAAAGATTATTTCTTAGGTACAATGCCATATAAGGATTAACATTTGAGGAACCAAACACATTTCTGGTGAAGGCAACACTTACTTTTACAGATAAGGGCTGATTCATATAATTGTTACTATAGATATACTAATTGGCTGGATAAGATCTAGACATATCAACCAAGTGGGAGAACAAAAGTTACATAACAGCATCATCTTGCAGACATTTCATGGCAGTTCTGAGACTACGAATAGAATATGGTTGGAGAAGTGGCAACCGGAGTATGTTCAAGGTCGTAAAACATGCAGAGAAAAGTGTTTAGGTCTCCAAATCCAATCTATGACTTATTCAGAAATACACCATCTACTATGAGTCGGGAGAGTTTTGAAGTGTTGTAGTATTATAAAATTTATAGAGAAGAAGCTGATAGTCAACGACAAAAGATGATTCCTATCTCGAGTACGCAACTATAATGCACAAAAATTTGGTGGTAGTTTAGGATCAAACTTCATGCTTAGAGGCAGATGAACTTTGATTATATGAATTAGTACAAGAAAAAAAATCATATTCAGCATTTTACGGAGCATTCTAGATCTTCCTCCAAGTCCCAATCCAAACATTTTAAACAAGATTACACACACACACACACACACACCCCTAAACATACAATCCATTATGAAACCAAACAAATTTAATTACAGAAACACATTGCATTCTTACCTGAAAACACTCGAGAACACCCAATAACTCTTTAAGCTGAATTTCCAGCAACCAACTAAGATCAAATGATACCCCCCACCAACCCCCAGCTACACATGCACAGCTCTCTCTCTTGTTGAGTTATGGAGCCTAAAAGTACCGAACACTAGCCATACAAGCAGCCCCTAGCCCATTATAGGCCTGTTTTATATCGTAAGGGTGTTATAGTTAGTTTAAGAATAATCCTTAATAGAGTTGGATTGGGTTTGCATTCCTAATATAAATGACGTCTTATCTCATGTAATTGTATCCGAAATATTATAGTGAAAGATCCCTAGATTGGCAGCACCCCTAGACATAGTCACGCATGCGGTTGCAAACTGGGTAAACAATTCGAGCGTTTTTCTTTTGCTTCCTGTATCTGTTCTGTGCTTAATTGGTAACATTAACATCTCTCAAACAAACACACACACACAACTCAAACATGATCATCAAGTTGGTCGAAAGACAAAACAAATAACATAAACAAGCACCAAAAAGAAAAGGATAGCCAGTAAATCAAACTTAATTCCTGGCACAAAGAATTCTCCAATTAAACCACAAAAAACGGAGGAGAAAATGAAAACCCACCTGGCGATTAGGAGTTGTGGGATCATGCCTGGCCCAGAAAACATCAAGCAGCGTGTCATAGCTGCACTCTTTGGGGTCGTACTGAACCCGGACCACCTCGGAATGATTCGTGGTGCCCGAACATATATCCTCGTACGTCGGATTATGCAAATAACCCTGCGTGTAACCGACCTCGGTCTTGGTGACACCTGGCACCCTCTGATAGGCCAGCTCGGGCCCCCAGAAACAACCCAATCCGAATTGGGCGAACTGCTGCCCCGGAGCTGGTATGTCGGCGTCGGGGCCCTGCGCTATGGCGGCGGAGGAGGAGTCCACCGAGGAGTCGGCGGCAGAGCGGACGCCGAAGCCGAGCTTGTTGAGCCAACTCATTCTGAGGGGAGAGGGTTTGAGGGTGTGGAATTTGTGTGGGATATTGAAGGGTTTGAGTTTGGGGATGGAGAAAGGGGGTCTGAAGAGGGAGGAGAGTGGGGGTGTGGCAATGGTCATGGTGGTTGTAGCTGTCGTTTTGAGCAGCATTTTGTGTGTGTGAGAGAGAGAGATGGCGTGTTGGGGTTAGTTTGTACGCGTGATATTGAAAGAAATGCTTGTTTAGTAAAGATCATAATTTTTTCATTCTTTTTCTTACTTTTATTCTTTTCTTTTCTTTTCTTTTTATGTTTCTAAAAAAATTGTTTTTATCACCTTTTATGACAATAGAAAATTTCTTTTATGACCTCTAATGACAAAAACTCACGTTAGGACGTAGAAAAGTAATAATATTGACGAAGAAAGGTAAAAAATATATTAAAGGTATATTACATTTATGTTCATTCGTCTAATGATATAAATGAAGCAACTAGATATGTAGCTACTATACGTGGACATAAGTAATCCAAGCAATTTCTATATCTCTATCCCAATTAATAAATAGGGAGGGGGTAGCTTGCTAAATGTCAAGCTTATACGTTTACATTTGTTATTAAAATATAAGGTTTTTTTAGAGAATGGGAAAAGTGAAATCCCAACATAAATTAATTTTAATTAGGGTAAATTGTTAGAAAAAAATCATAAAGTTTTGTTAAATTATGGTCCGTTCCATAATTTTGGAAATTGTCTTGAGAAATTATAATATTTAACCTTGTTTTCAATTGACCTACGGGGCCTGATTTGGGTGAAATCGTGTTTGATGTGGCAAATGAAAAATCATATGTGGACAGAACGTCCAACTACTTAAACAACGTCGTCTCACTACATACAAAATAACGTCGTTTCGCTAAAAAATTACTTTTTACATTCTGGATTGTGAAATTAGGGCATAAGTTCTTCAATCTTCGAAATTCCTCTCTTCTTCTTCATTCTTCTTCGCAATTTAGGGTCGATTGGGATTTGGATTTAAGGTTTAGGGCGTCGCAATGTAGGGCTGATTCTTGGAAATCTTTCCTCTCTTATTCTTTGTTGATTTAGATGGTGAGTGATTTAGAGAGATATATTATTAAATGACAACTTCTTCAAGAACATCGTCGAATGGGGGGAAATATCTCCAATCTCCATCATCTATGTAAGCATCAAATACCTGCTGCCGTGAAGACCTCACAAACTAATAAGAACAGGAGTGAAGATATTGTGAATGTCATCGTAGAGCGGTAAGAATTTTGTTATTTGTTGATTGAATTTACTTGGATTTTTTCATTTGTTGATTTGTTGTTTGTTGATTGAATTCTGTTATTTGTCGATAAGAATAAATGCATTTCGTCAATCTATGTGTAGTTTCTAGGAGTGGTTTGATCTGGAGCTTACACCATACTACAAGCGACGTTTTCTGAAAATGAAGGCCGAAAGTGACAACAATGTTAAGAGTGAAAGTATGAATTAAGACGAATTTGGCTTTGAGGTGGACGAATGCAACTCAGTGAATATAAATAAAGAATAAGCTTCTATGGAGCACGCAAATATGTTATAGCTTACAAAAGTAATTGATCTAAGTCTTAAAAATATGAAATATAGGATTAGGCTAATGTATGTTGCATTTACATTTGTTATCCTAATATTTGTTCTCATCTTGATATTTGATTTTGAAAGCTCGAATGATCGGATGTATTTTGGATGCTCGAATTATCAGATGTTTTTTTTATTGGTTGAAATGAATATTGATTCGGTCTTATTCTAGTCTTGAAATGCAATTTCTTGTTTGTATAAGTTGTTGTTTAGTTTAGCTTTTCGAATTCAAGTTCGTAGCCTAATTCAGAAGAAGATGAAGAAGAGCATAATGTTGGTTGTACTTTGGGTGTTGGTTGAATTCAAGTTTGTAATGAATTATCGGATGTACTTTGGGTGTTGGTTGAATTCAAGTTTGTAGCATAATTGTTAAATGAATGAAGAATTGTGTTGCAACTTCAAGAATGTAGCCTAATTGAGAAGAAGAATAAGAAGGAGAATAAGAAGAAGAGTAGAATGCAACCAACTCAAGAATGTAGCCTAATTGAGAAGAAGAATAGCATAATTTAGCTAGCTAATTGAGAAGCCAAAATGTAGTTTAATTCCTACTGATACAAAATATCGTCCATCAATACACCAATAGTCTAGATAGGCTGAAATAGTACACAAAATTTACAAAAGTATAATCCATCAATACACCATTAGCACATAAAGTTTACAAAAACCATATAAGTACACAAAATTTTCAAAAAAAACCATCAGCATGCCATTAGTCTAATTTCAATTCTCAATTTGTGATTGTTGTGTTAATAGACCTTTAATTACATCACTTTTTTGAATAGTTGAAGTAGGACCCATATCCTTGTCAGGTCTTCCACTGGTTTGAATGGTTGGAGTAGAAGTCGAAGCTTGTAAGCCATTATGTTTGTTAGGCCTTCTTCTTTTTCTCTATATAAGAATTCAAATAATCATTGTTAGATTCCAAGTAACAATTGATTAAAAAAAGCACAAGAATACAGTTAAAATATAGAAGCACTAACCTTGTCAGTTTGTTCTGAAACTGTGGGATTTTAGCAGCCCCTTGAATTTATGACCTTGTTGTTGGCACTTTTGGTAAGACATTGTTCTACATATTCTCTTCATTCGGTTTGGCCTTTTCAGATCCATCTCCTAAAGAGCCCTTACTCTCTTCTTCTTAGGCCTACCGATCATTCTCTTTGTCGATGGAGGCTTGACTAGGGATGCCCATGGTTCCGGAACCACCGGTTCCGGTTCTGAGAAGGAATTTTCCGGTTTCGGTTTGGAATCGGAAACCTTCGGTTCCAACATTTCGGTTCCGAACCGCCGGTTTTTGGCTGATTTTCGGTAATTTAGGTTTCGGTTTCCGGTTTTGGCGGATTTTTTGTTTTTAAATTCAAGTTGATTAAAATATGAAATCAAAGACGAGTATAAGTAGATCAATAATTAATAAATTACAGTAATGATTAACGAATAAGAGAAATTATGTAACAACACATCCAATTATCTAAAAACACTTAGTCAATCACATTCCAATAGGATATTTTGGGCAGTTGCTAACTTGCTGAGCTTGTTAGTACTGCAATAATATTTGAAAAGTGCTCGATCAAGTATTTTTAGAGAACTGTGAATTCTTGTTAACACAAGAGGAGTGAGCTAGAATGAGAATGATGGTGGTAGAGATGAGAGAAATTGGAGGTAGAGAAGAGATAATTCTTGTTAATATAAGAGGAGTGAGTTGAAATGAGGATGATGTTCGGAAAAAATTGAATTTGAATTAGAATTTTGAAAAAAAACTATGAAAACCGTCGGCACCGCCGGTTTTGACAGAAAACCGGCAATTTTCGTCTGAAATGTCAGGTCTAGCCCTGCCCCCCTATGCCTAACCTGCAACATCTGAAAACCGTCGGTTTAACAGCTGGAATCGGCGATTCCGAACTGATGGTTAACCGGCGGTTTCGATTTCATATTTCCGAAACCATAACCATAACCGAACCGCCGGAACCGAATTTCAGGTTCCAGTTTAACTGTTTTCGGCGGTTCCGGTTCATAAACCGAACCGGCGGTTCCAGTTCCGATTAAAACCGCCGGTTCCAAAAAAAATCGGACATCCCTAGGCTTAACAGTGAAACCCTCAACAACCGGCCACATTTTCTCACCATCGATTAGTTGCAAACCAAATTATTGTGTCGTTGACCATCTTTTCACATAATATAAATTATAAGCAAAATTTGATGCATCCAAATTTGAAAATTGAATGGCACAAATGGCATGAACACAAGGAATTCCAGTTAACTGTCATACCTTACATGCTCAATTTTTACTATTTATGTCAATCACAAACTTGTTAGCTTCACTTTAGTTTCAAACTTGTCCCCACAACTGGATAAGAATAACAACATGTACTATTTTTTTCTCAGAAGTTTTACATTTTCCCTAATGTTTGGGCATATTTTATCAATTACTTTCATCATCTCATCCACCCTTTTGACCTACCTAACCATCAAGATGTTCTAATTTCCTCTAGCCTAATAAATTTACAGTTCGATTAGCTAGCTCGCAATATGAGTAGGCTTGACCTGAAATCCGATGGGCTTGCCCGATTAACATTTGCGCTGCAACCAAAATATGGATATCGATCAATGTTTAACATGGTAAAACACAATGTTTTACAATGTTACATGTGTAATTTTTTTTTGTGCCCTAATTATTTAATAGATTAGTTCAATTTTAGTTTGCACGCCAATATTAAATCTTATTTTAATATATACGAGCTTTAACTAGATTTTAATTTTACAGACCAATGTTAAATCTTGATTTATAATACATGAACTTAACTTTTGTTTTATTTTCTCACAATTCCCAAATCAAAACTGACATTGTATACGTTTGGCAAATTCAATAATCAAAATTACAATATTTTTGGTATGGTAAATTAGTTTAAAAGATACAAACTTTTGCACCAGTTTTGATTTTGCACACCAAGTCTTAATCTTGTCTTAAAACACACAAATTTTAATCTGTGTCTTGTTGTGCCCTAGTATTTACAAATAAACTACTATTGAGGTTTTCTTTTGAGTATTAGAGCACAAAACGACATCATTTTTATAATATCATTTAAAAAATAAAAACGAAATTATACAATGACATAACGAGCCACACACTAAATTCAAAATATCAAAAAATGAAGGCAGGACATTCTTTATACAAAGCTAATAATTTAAAATATAAATAAATATTTCTTATAGCTAAAGATATTTTCAATAAAATGGGTAAAATATTATATTTAAAGTGATGTTTCCCATAATTCAATCGAATATCATAATTTATATTTGTATTGCACACTAATCGAATAATTAAAAAAAATCATGGTTAAATTTGAATCATAAAGCATAAAGTTCTATACACAAATATCAAAATTCAAAAACAATTACCAAATCGAATAAAATTATTTGATTCGTTTATAAGTCATGTCAGGAAGAAGTTGGACTCCTTCCCGCCCAAAGTTTATTTTTCCTCTTCACTAACTGAATGACTGCAAAGCAGAAACAATCTGTTGGTGCCTGCTGCTATAAATATGACCAAATATCACATTTATAATGATAAATTATGACGACAATAACACCATAGGGCTTAAATTTTATTTATAACGATTAATCTCAAAGCAATATCCTGGAAATTGTGTCCTCTCGAAAGTAGAAAAAAATCTAAATATACAAGCACAGTTGACAATTATCTTGAGAGCACTATATCAGTATAATGCCATGTGCATGTTGGTAGGATAAATTGCAAAACGATTTCCATAAATCAATCATTAGTAACAAGATATATATAATCAGGTCACTCACTTTACACATCCAAAACAAGTCTAATGCTAAAGGAGAAAATTAGGAAGATTAGTTGTAATAGACACCACCAAATACAGCACACTAAAATGCTACATAACTTTCCTCAACTTTGAGAACTGGAAAATGATAACCAAAGTATTTAAGAGCTCGAAGCAAACAGCAAGTTCTTGTCCGGTCTTCATATGGGCTTGATCTTAAAATGTAGTGAGATAAGCGAGAAGACAAAACATTTGAGGTCCTGCAACAGAAGAAAGACAACAAAGAGAACATCACTAAATGAATTTGGAATCTAGAAAAATGAGGAAAGCAAAAGCCATCAAATTTTTGAAACAACAGCAGAGGAGAAAGTAGCATTTTTGACGAACAAAATCATTAAGAGCAACATTTCATTGGAGTCGTTAATTGATATTTCATACTTAGCTACGTATTATATAAATTATAGGAACAGAACATCTTGCAAGCTAAACCATGAAATACAATCTTACACATGATGATATATAACAGGCCCTGATCAAGCTTTAGAAGAAGCTTCATCCAGCTCATATTCTAATACAACACTGTTCAATAACAAAGTTATTTGCAGCATCGGCCGAGATATCTAGCTACTCTCGGGCCTTTAATCAAGCTTTTCATGAGCCCGTGCTATCGAGTAACACTCAGCCTGTTATCAAGCAACTTACGAGCCTATTACAGAGCAAAAGTATCGAGTCTGCTTGACTAAGCTCAATAGTACATGCCATTCTTCAAATTATTATTTTTATTTAGCATGTTTCAAGCATATTCTAAGAGTTAAGATTATAATAAACAAAAGCTAAGATTAATAAATGAGAATAGATGTTTAGTATTTATAAAGTCTTATGATGTAAATTCAGATTACATTTAGATATAGGACTATGGTTTACGTAATTGTTTTAAAATGTAATGTTTGTGGATGTAGATTTAGAAGTATAGAACAATGGTTTAATTAGTTAATTCCAAATATATATGTAATGTTCAGTTAGTAAAGGCAACTTACGATGATAATGAATATAATTATAATTTCTAACTCAAGAATTAAAATTACGATAGATGAGATTCCACAAAATAAAAAACAAGACCCTAAGTGAAATTGATGACACTAAAATAGTGTCAAGGCTAAGAAAGACTAAAGAGAATAAACACTAAACAAGAATTTATGTATACATTAAAAGTGAACCAAAACTAAATGATATTAAACCAACATCAAGCTAAGCTAAACTAAATGATACCAGCAAAGTTAATTAGTTTTAGAAATACCATGCAAGCTCATGCTCTCTCTAAGTGAATGGCTAAGTACCTATGAATTCATGCTAAGTGTTACAATCGTCTTGTGACTCCATCTACTGAACATATGAAAGCAAAACTACAAGCATTACAAGATACCATATATCTTGTAAAGCCTCTTATTTCATATGCTTCTACCTTCTAACAACATAGCATTGATACTCCAAAATCTTGCCCAACAATCTTAACCACATATTATCACAAGCCATCCGACAAAATCTCCAATGCAATATATATACACACAAACACAACACCGGGCATCACATGTCCAAACTTTCCCCACTACAATTCCTGAATCACAAAAGGCAATACCTGGTCCAAACAAGACTAGACTGTACATGAATGAACAAATGGCTATCTACAAACCTCCACAAGTTTATTCTCAACCATTTCCCACGTAAAACTCACCAGTTGATATAGAGCAACCTTTTTCGATAAGTTATCCTAAAATGTCCCTATGGTAACATGCCTGAAACCGTAGAACATCGAATAACACGTCCATATATTCTCAACCACGAAGCATCTTCTCAAGTCGAACTAAACCTAAACAAACGAAAAATGTACCGGAGATCATACCTGAACCAGATAGTAAAAGATCCGCAAACCCTCGGGATCCTTGCTAGTCTGAACGTCCATCAGAGAGCCAATCTTCGATGTCGTGAAAGAGATATGTTCATTCCCCATCACAATTTCCAGCTCTTGCCTTCCCACGCGGTCAGGCTCCGGCCAATTGTTGTCGTCTTCCTTCATTATCTGCAACAGGAAATAATACCCAATAAACTCCCCATCCAAAACCCTAACAGCGAGTCAAAATTTGGAGAAGAAATAATCAAGAATACGCCGTCACCTCGGAGTCGGCGACGATGCGGCGGCACTCCTTGAGCACCGCGGGGGTGAGGAAGATCTCCTTGCGAATCATGGTATCGTTCTTGTAGTTGGAGTTGTTGGCATAGCGAAGCTTGCCGTCGGGCCGGAACTCGAATTCAAGGAATTCGTGGCCAAATTTTCCCTTGTGTCCAACGTAGTAGCGCAGGTAGAACTCTCCGTCGTCGACATCGTCGGCCATTGCAGCTGCTTCAAGGTTCTGCTTCTGCGGGAAATGAGAAGGGTTCTTCTGGATATGAGTTGTGGCTGAACCTGAATGGTATTTTTCAATTTTATGTTAAGGATGGGCGGGCCTCC
>JAYDZE010567381.1:0-12161 GCA_034509125.1 Monilaria moniliformis
TTTTTAATATATTTCCATGTGACACGTGGCATATAAATCAAGCGTTAGATCTAAAAAATGGATGCTCCAGATTAGTTATTAGTTCTGCAATAAGAAATAGTTCGGATATGATCACTACTCTATATATATATATATATATATAATTTCGCATACGTTGGAGTACAATAGTGAAAAAAGTTTAAACGTTGAGACATAAAATTGAAATTTCTCCATTGACATAAGATAAAATATTTTTGTATCTAAAATTTCTCAAAATTGTAGTAAGATCGATCGACTTGTCTGTTTCTCTACATATATGTTTATTATTTAAATTGAAATTCAGTACTTTAAGTTATATGGATCGCTAGTGTCATCCTGTTAGTGTAATTGAAAGTACAAAACACCTATTATCTATGATGAAGGCGCAAAGATCCAAATAAGAAAATCTTGAAAAATACACAAACCTAACTATGAATTTCGCTTTATTATAACTATATCAGTGTACAGTGCACACACTAGGTAGTGTCACCAACGTAATTATGATATACATGAATTAATCAAATAATACGTACGTAGCACAATGTTTTTAAAAGACAAAGTTAGGATTATTTTTTTGAGTTAATGAAAATAGAATATTGTTTCCGTACGTTTACTACTATTCTTTATCCTTTTTTTGGAGTGACCTGAAAATCTTAATGGACCAGAAAAGCTCTAATGCTGAGAACAGAGAGTCTATTTAATTTGGAAAAAATTGTGACTACTTATCAAATTCATTGTTTGGTTGATTAGCAAAAAGACAAGACAAATAAAAATGGGCAATCACAAAAGATAACATGACATAATGTAGTATCATTTTTAGTAAATTAAGCTGTCGTAATAAGGTATACTCGTTTGTACCCACAAAACAACAAAATCAAGAATCTATCCGTTTAATCATAACGATTTTATTCCAACTTTTTCCCTTTCTTTTAGCATCATTTGCTACAATTCTTTTATGGGCTGTCTTAACATTTCTTGCTCATGATTTCAATTAAAACCTATAAAATGTTTTTTTTCTTCTCGGAATTCATGTGTATATCACAACAAGCATGAATTTGTGTCGCTTCTTCTTTGCGTGTGTCAGTTATCTAGTGCCATTGGAGATGAACTACAAGAGAAAGAGAGTGAGAAAGAGAGTGACACACACAGAGAGAGAGAGAGAGAGAGCGAGAGGCAACGCGTTGATTATTAACTGACTTGCAATTAATGTTGTGGCCTTCGTATAAGATAAGACCACTTGGGATACTTTGCCCAATTATTTTAGTTATGTCTTTGCTTTTAAAATTCGGATTTGAATTCATATGTAATGACAGATTTGTATTTTATATATAATAAAATTATAAAAATATATATTTGGATTTAAATTCACGTGTAACGACATATTCGTAATTTTAAATATAAACATTATAAATATATTATTAAAATATATATTTGAACTCGAAGCTTGATTTATTTGATAAACAAGTCTAACACAATGTTGTACTATTTTTTAGTTCTATCTTCATGTGTTATTCAATTTAAATTTCTTGCTTTTCAATTTTATATAACAATCATTAATCAGAAGTTGTTATATCCAATTAGGATTTAGTATTTAATTTTTAATTTTAATTAATAATTGATTATTAGAGCTGATTGTTATTAGTCGGGGTTCATTATGTTCTAGCAATCTTTAAAATAAAAATTTAAAAGTGAGCATTTACAAAATATTGGGATAGAGGATCAAAACCGGCATAATAAGGTGTCGTTTGTTTTGAAACAAAAACCTGGACGTCTTGGTCGTTTGTGGCAAAAATTGTGACGCGAAAAAGCGACCATTTCAAGTATATAAGTGGAGTGATTGGAACTAGAAAACTTTAGCAAATTGTTGGCAGCATTAATTTATGATTTACCTTTCTTTGACATCAAAATCTTAGGGTGATTAATTTGTTGGCCCTATAATAATACTTTTGGCTAAGTTGAGCCTAAATTAGGGCAAGAAGGGTGTTGTCGTACCGTGTTTCTATCATAGCTGTAATAAACCTCGTGTATATAAATGGACGGACCATAATTGTGTCTTGTTACCATTAATTTTACCTTGACCATGAGTCTTATGACTAGAGAACGCTACAAAACTTGGCCCATTTATTCAATAATAATAATAATAATGATGCTGCTGCTGATGATGATGATAATGATGATAAGTACTCTATATTAATTAGTGAATTTTGGTGTATATATATATCATAAAAGTTTTGTGTAAGATCGTCTGCCGTCTCAAAATCCATCACTGACGAAAAAAAAATAGATTCAATATACTTGTCATTTTATTAGTATTTTATAGTGTATGGGTTTCGGATCGTAATTCCTCAAACAATATTAAACTATCGAAACTAGCAATTATATATTCTCATGAGGAGCAACTTATTTGTGAACAAATTAAAGTCGTAGAAATCTTTTTGAAAATATAGGACTTAAATTAGGAGCATAGCCTAGCTAAAAGACTAGTGCATCTGATACAGCTTAGACCCTTTTAAAAGGTTTCGATTTATCTTAAACAAAATTTGTGCATTTGAGCCCAAAGATCTTGACTCCAATAGGGGGAAGCTAGAGTGGGCAGAATAATAGTCCTATTGACTGCAAAGATAATGAAGGACACTATTCATCTTTCCATTGCATATTTCCTTTGGGTTGAGACATGATTAAGTTTCTTGGTCGGCATTATGTGTCATATTAATTTTTATTTTATATATGAAGTACTTAATTTATGCGCTCTTGAATAAGTGAAATATATAATAATAAATTTTCTCCCTTAATAAATGTTATATTAATTACAGAATTTTATAATAAAATGGTGTCAAACTTCACATTTTACTCTTGTGGTTATGTACATTCATAAGTTGTTAATTTGGTTTTTCAAGAGTTTCTCTTTTTCGAAAGAAATGAAGTGCGTCATGTATATGCATGCAGTTATGGATACGATGATGAATTTAGGTATTGATCCTAGTCCAATGAAAAAAGGACAAAAGTAAAATAAAATGCAGAAAACAAAGCAAGTCATGAGATGAATTGGAAAAACCACAAACAGCAAACAAATGTTGGATGAGTAAGTCTTCTGGTTTTGGCGAATTTGTTTGATTAGAATAATTAAGGGTGCTAACCGACAAATTAAATTTATTCAAATAGCTGTTTTTACTTTTTAATTAAAAAAAATGTTATCGTCTCCACAGATAAAGTGATACAAGACCAAATAATCAGACACATATTCAAAATATGACATTCTTAACAAAAACAATCAGTACAAACAGTATCGGATTCCAACGATTCGAATTCGAGGGAATATGCCCCGTATAATATTAATTTGAGAATTTCAATAGAAAAAAGTATTTCAATAAAAAAATAAAAAAAATATATTTCGGGCCGAACTTGGCCCGGCCCTCCCACATGCTGGCGTGTAGGCACAGTATTGACTATTCGGCCCGGCCCTCCCACATGCTGGCGTGTAGGCACAGTATTGATAGTCTTGAAATACTTATAATTGTTTTTATGTCTAAATATTAATTTCTTTAAGAAAAATGCCAACATGAGACAATCATCCTTTTCAAATACCAGATAACTTCCAAATCATATTTCTGGATATTTTTTTTATTTTTTTTTGTATATCCAAAGACTATTAATATGTATAGGGAGTTGTTGAATGCACCGAATGGTGAAGTTTTGGGCTCCCCATTTTTGCAGCCAAGATTTTTCTTTTCTCTTTTAGGTTATCAATTTGCCGATGGTATATATAGTACGTAGGTGGAGAATACAAAATATAAGTTTGAGGCCAAAATCATTAACTATGGAATTTTAGATTCTTCTTCAATCCAGCGACCCCTTTCTCAACTCACACAAGGAAAATAAGAGCTAGTCATGGCTAATCTAACAACTATTAATAAAATAATTGACTAAAATAGCAAACTCGCACAAAATATATCTGAATTTCTTACTATCCGAGTGTTTTCCAAACAAATCAAACCTCAATAATATTTTGGCAGTACTATATCTTATTTCTCTCAATAACTCAAGTTTCCAACCTACTCCCGGAGATGAAATGGGTCGAGTTTCCAACCCATTACATATTTCTCATATATGATGTGTAGAATTGATCTACTAAGGTTGTAGCAACGGCTGCGTTGCGGAGGGTGCTGATAGCCGATAGCCGCAGCGCAAGTCGCCCACGCGGCGAAGACCAGGCGAAAGGCTGCAGTCGCGGTGTTGTTCTGGGTGCCGTGGTAACATCGTCGCCGCCGCATTTTCAAAATTTAATATTTTTTAATCGAATATTGAGGCTTTAACAAGTGTTTTTTTGTGATTGAGAGGTCAAACTTCGTTGACCGTGCCATTAGGGAGTGGTACCGAGGGGTGGTGGGATAAGGGTACGGGTGAATCTATCTATAAATTCACATTTTTCCAATATCATTTTCATCCCTTCTCCAACATCATTTTCTATATCTTCCAACATCATCTTTAGCCCTTCTTTTCTTATAGATGGATCCAAACAATCCCAACAATCCCCCAAATGAAAGTTGGTGGAAGAAATTCCAACAATACGCAACTACCCACCAATTAATTAGATATGTTTGATCCAGCTACATGACCTAATCCACAATCAGACTACTGCTCATGCATGCCAGTGACGGACTCCAACAGCCCGTATTCTCTGTCAGGGATCCATGTGTAAGACTACTCTGTTGATGAGATGGAACCGGCGCCTCCTACATCGGAGGCAGCGAGATGAAATGGGAAGAAGGTTATCGTGATGGAAGGCAGCGAGAAATACTCGCTAGAAGAGACGCTCATTGTAGCTCGGTGTTACATTGATATCTCGGAGAACCCAACTATCGGTAATTGTCAACGGGTCTGTATGTTTTGGGAGAAAATTGTCGAACGATACAACCGCCTGAAGTCGGACTGGACCTTCTCTCGCGATTTGGACCACCTTCGCAAGCATTGGAGGCGAGTGCAGGCTGACGTCTCCATGTACGCTGACTTCGTCTACGATATGGAGAAACTGCGGCCGAGTGGCAATAGTTTGGATAACATTCGCCTAGGCGCGAAAGACGCCTTCTACAAAGAAGAAGGCAAATAATTCGAGTACGAGGAGGTGTGGCTCGTGGTCTGGAGCCACCCCAAGTTAGAATGCGGTGTTGCATTTGGTGGTCCAAAACAGATTAAGAACTCCGCCTCCAGTCAATTCACATCTAGCAGCGATCCGCAAGGGATCGACTTGAATGCCTTCATGAAGGAGAGCTATGGTACAGAGCCGGCTCAGGAGAATGCTCGTCCAATAAGTCAGTAGGTGTTGAAGGGAAAGGAGAAGGCGAAGTCATCCGTTGCTCCTCAAATGCCTGACAATTCAGCGGCAACCCATCGGCTCATCAGGCGATACTTCTTATGGAGTTCAAGAAATGAGCTTGAGGTGGACATTTCTGGGTGGCCTGAAGCGAGGAAGCACAACATGACATGGCGCTCGAGCATATGCAAAAGCAGTTAGTATTTAATTAGGAACGTTGTTTTCGTAGTTTTAAATTAGAACTTTAATCTAAGTAATTTTCGTAATTCTATTTGTTTATTTGTATTTTACAAATAGTGAAAAAAATGATGAAATGAAAATGGTTGAGTTGTGGCTGAAAATGAGACTGAATTTTGGAGCTGCATTGTAGGTGTTGTGGCTGAAAATGGAATTGATGATGTGGCAGTTGAAAAGTGAAGTTTTGGTTGAAAATGAGACTGAATTTGGGACCTTGTTACAGATGCCCTAATATTTGTTACAAATTCAATTAAAATGACTTTACTACAAATATTTGTCTCAAAATCTTATAATAATACCTGCTAATTATTCGAACTCATTTAAATTTGTAAAATAATTAAATAATTGTATATAAGTTGTTATGATATATATTTGAGTAGCCGTATGTCTATAAAAAAAATCCCATTCCAATAAAAACCCAAACAATAGAAAGTAAACATTAATAAAAAGTAGTAGAAAAAATAAAACAATAAAGCTGAGCGGCCACATTGTGGCCACCCACACAAGAGTATAATTGTTAATCTATTCGAAAAATAATAATATATTAATATTCATTTACATAATAGTCATTTTCCCACCAATTTTAGAGAGAGGTTATAAATTTAATTTAATTAGGTGAACTAATTTTAACTAAATCGGTCTAATATCTTCAAAAAAAAAAACATGTGTGGGCGGATATAATGTGGCTATTTAGTATCACTCGTAATAAATTGCTAAAAGTTAAATTCCAAGTATTTATAGAGATTGAGTTAGTTAGGAGGGTTGCTAATTTGATTACTCATTTAATAGCTATCAAGATTAAGGTAATAAAGAGCGTGGTAGCCACAAAAACCGTGTTTTGCAGCTATAAAATACAGGACGACCCCCTTCACTTGTCTGATCATGCAATTCCATTAATTCTCTCTTTCAACCAACGTACATCTCTTGCATTCAAACTAGCCCAATTGCAAAATCCAAATCATCCCCTCCCTCCCCTGTTTTAATTTCATGAAAACAAAAATGCAATCTTGTTTGGAGTTGGAAAGTACGGCAGATTCTTTGTTTCTGAGCTCAAAAAGCTTAGAGATGTGCACGGAGAGCTTAGGCAGCGAGAGCGGCAGCGGCATTGATCAATTATCCGACTTCCCCGCCACCGCCAAGATTAATTATCGAGTGAAGCACCGACAACCGATCAAAAAGGGAGGGAGTTTCCCCCCGCCGCTGACTTCCATCAGCGGCGTGCAGGTCCACACCCACCGGGAAGGCGGCCGACTCGTTATCAAGGCCTTCGCCTTTCAATCGAGCAGCAGCTTCTTCCGGGCCGAGCGCGGGAATGGGAGGCTGAGGCTCTCCCTGCTCAGAGACGATGACGGATTTTCTTGGGGGGGACCTGGGAAACTGTGCTCTCGCTGCAATGGGGCCACAGATAAGAGGATGCAGAGTTTCCAGTTTTGTGTTGTCGGAGTTTAGAGAATTGCTACTTCTTCTGCATGCATGCGCTTATTCTAGTTAATTAATTTATTAGAATTAGAATTGGTATTTAATTTTATTGACTGCATCTTTTTTATTTTAATAACATCATGAATTGGTGGTTTTGGAGAATGACAGCATGAAGTTGGTAGAACTTCTTCCATCCTGAAATTTTCAATTGAAGGCATCAAGTCATATTCATTCCACCCCACCTCTATTTCTCTCTCTCCACGACTTTACTTTGTAACCAGTCGTGCAGTCGACACTACCACATTGCTGTATTATCTACACTCAGACAAAAAAAAAAAAAAAAAAATTTTGATTGGTTGAGTTTCTTGAGGCCAAAGGTCACCTATTTAGTACGTCGCACTTGGTTTTTTGAATGGCAAAAAGAAGTGACTGCGGATTCCCATTAACTCCAAAAAAACAAATGAAAGGTGTTGAATTAAGAGTTGGTTAGTAGGGTACGGTGGTGGTTTACGAAGAAATAATGGTTTACGAAGAAATAATCAAGTAGAGAATTAGTGGTCCATGTAAAGCAAGGCAAGGCTGTATTGATGGAAAAGCATGATGACTCCATGTGATTTGCTCGCCTCTATTATAACATGCCTTCATGCTTCTAACCCCGCACAATACCCTCGTGTCATGTTTTAGTCTCGTGTTTCAATAAATTTCAATATAACGGATAATATTACTTTTCTAGCTCAAGAGTGGATTGTTTTTTAAAAAAGTTGCTACATTTAATTAAGTTTGAAAGTGAAGTGCACACACCGAACCAAATTGTATCATCTAATTTATTGGAGTATTTTTTATATTCATTTTGGAATACTGATAATAACATGAAATAAGTTTGAAAATTATATTAAGCAAATGGCCCTGAAATTTATAAGAACAAACTATAAAAAAATGTAACTATACTATAAGGGTCATATATTTACGGTACTTATAAAAAAAATTAACTTTTGCGGTAACTATACTATAAAGGTAAAATCGTTTCAAATACTTTTACACTTTTTTACTATTTCTGTGACAAAAGTGTCTCAAACCATGCTAAAACATTATAGTCTCTTTCACGCTCACTCTATCTCTTTTTTCTTTCTTCCTTACACTCTATCTTCTCTCTATTCTCTCATCTCTCCTCTCTTCGCTTCCCTCTTTTTTCTTCTTCTCTCTCCTTGTGTTTTTTTTTTTTTTTTTGATAAGAATATAATGCTTTAATTCACCAACAAAAGTGAAGAGCAGAAGGTTCAGAAAAAAACACAGCAGAAACCTACAACAACCTAAGCATCTAAAATCCAATATCAAAACAACAAAGCAAACACAAACAACAAAGACAACGTGGGACACCCACGAGCAAAGCAAGAAAAGGCCAAAACACTGATGCCAATTCTGAGATGAGGCGGTCAATCGCGGAAGCCTTGCGAGCTAGCACGCAAGCGCAGAGGGTGCAGCTAGGGCTATTTGTAGTTGAATGAGGTGTAACTAGATCTGGGCTTTGGTCGATGTTGCTGAGGCGGTGCACCCACCTTGTAATTTTTTTTATTTTTTAGAGCGATTGCCCATAAAAATGGAGAGGAGATATCAGGGTAGAAGGTCGATCAGTAATTTTTTGAAACACGAAAGTTTGGGATTGAGCAGATTGACTTTTCCATTTTCATTCAACTTTTCTCAGCCACATTGATAGGATTTATTTGTTGCTAGGTATTAAGGGTCGAATTGATCTTAAAATGGACAAAATATGCACTTAATAGGTGTTTATGGATAAGAAATTGGAAGAATCAGGAACTGAGGTGCAAGGACTAGGAGAGGCTGGAAATGCACAAGAAAATGGAAGAATAAAGCGGAAATTGAAGTTCTTTCACTAGTTGTCCAGTCTGAAGGTCGATAATTGGTCGCGCTACAGGACAAAGCTATCTTTCTCCAACATTAATGAGTTGTCTCCCTCAGTTGCGAGAGAGGGGAAATGTGTCATTACAGAAAAGGAGAAAATGGCAAGACCTAGCTGTAAAAGCAAGTCCAAGCCTCCATATATAATGAACAAGAGAATGACTTGAAAGGGGACTATTACACACTTTTTAGTTTCACCATCTTTCACTCACACTTCACATCCTCTCACTTGGAGAGCATAAGAACACCACATCAGTCATTATGAAATATGGCAGAAGAAGGATTGCTTGTTTTTACTTTTCGTGCTTTGATTTCAACTTATTGTTCCATTGCTTTAGATATTTAGAATAACCATTTACATTTAGTTTAGTTTCCACATCTGAATCATTTTGTTGTTTCATGGTTTTGAATGTTTGTTGTTACTCCTTGTTGAAACCGTTTTATATTTTATTTTGATTTCATTTTCTCTCTTTGATTTCTTTCTTGGGATTCACAAATTTTAGCTTATGTTTCAGATTGTTCTTAGCTTAGAAGTGTTCTTGTTTCAGATATTATTCTTCATTAGCTTAGATCTTGTTGTTTGTTTTCTTTTCTTAATCTAAAATCATAGGTTCTATTTCAAGAATAGCTTATTGTCTAGTTTAGTTGTTGAATGTTTTTCTTTTCATGCCTTTAAATCTCTCTGGATGTTACCTTTTAGTTTTCTTGGTTGAGTATGTTTTCCATTTTTGGGTTTGATTTAGATGGGGCAAGGTGTTGTGCACCTGCTGCATTTCATGTTCAACTGTTTCTCTACAAAGTTTTTGTTCCATTTTCCTAGTTTAGGCAAACAAGTCCCTGCGCTTTTAGCTTTGAAAATTAGTAAAGTGTTTTTAATCCTTAAATTAGAAAGCTGACTATGTCCATTTTTCTAGCTTAGTATGTTTTCTCTCTATTTCTTGCCTAGTTGCTTTATGAATCAGATTTGCCATGTCCTATTTGAATTCTTAATTAGTCTTGTCATTTTCAAGGGAATTTCGAAAGAATAAGCCCAAATTTCAAGTTTTCTGCATTTAGGATTAGTTGTTGTTACGTCTCTGAAACCTTCAAGTTGCCCAATTTAATCTAAGTTGCCCAATTTGTTTTCTAAGTTTCAAGGAGCCTAGTTTTTTTTATGAAGTTATAGCTTACTGATTTGCTTAGTTTAGATTAGTGTTTTGAATTGTTTCTCATACTTAGTAATTAGTTTACTTCCTGTATTCTCCTAGAAACATGAAATTAGACGTGGCAGCATCGCTAACCCTCCTTAGGTGTAATAAGCATATAACGGAATTCTCATTTCCCGTGGGTTCGACACCCTTTCTTACCCTATACTAATTTAATAGTATAGTGGTTTGAAGGAAACAACATAAATTTTATTGATAGGCTGAATTGTTCTTTTCCAACGACGAATTAAAATTTAGCATCTATCACAGGTAATACAGAAAATTGACTTGTTCAATTTTTTTTTTTTTTTTTTTGAAATGTAAGTCCGACCGTAGACAAATGTGAATTTGTATTTGGATGATTTGATTCATGAATTATCCTCTAAAACTGGCTGAGCTTTGTAACTTGAGTAGATGTGGCTCTCGAATTGAGAGCTTCCTGGCTGAATCATCTAATTTGCTGTGTGTGCTTGCATATATATAAGTGTAAACATGTATATATATAACTTACGAAATGGTTGCCATCATTATGGCAATTACTATTGTTTTTTTTTTTTTGAAATGAATTAATATTGTTTTTACTTTATCTTTTCAAAAAGATCAAGTCTATATATATCATACATATATAACTTATATAATAAATGATTCAGATTATGATTTTCATATTTGGCTGAAATTTCAATTATGGTATCACTCTCATCTCTCCTGGTTATATTCTCATACCAAATATTTTACTTTATTATTATAACAATTAACGAAATATTTTGAGAAAATTCTATGATAAGCATTTTAAAATTCGACTCCAGAAAAAAAAATTTGCGGAGTTTATGCTTTCTGCAAAAAAAAAAAAAAAAAGACTTGCAATTTTTTACAAACATCAAATCTTGAGTAGAAAAATAGCATAAAAATTATATAGTTAATTGGCTTTAAAAAAAATCCCAGATATACTGTTATATCTCTAGATTTGGTAATGCTTTTTTGGGACCATTACTAATTTACATTCTTAAATTAAAATAAAGGAACAAGAAGAGAGAAGAAGAAAAAAGAGAAAAAATGAAAGAGGTAAGGTGTCAGGAGGGAAAGAAGGAAGAGAGAAAGTGTGTGTGAAAGTGACTAAAATGTTCACACATGAGTTGTGGGAACTGCAAAAATCAATTTTTATATAGGTACCACAAATGTGTGAGCCTCATAGTATGATTATCTTTTTTATAATTCACTTAACCCATTGTATTGAGTATAAATAAAATGGCCCACACATATATGAGGTGCTTAGGGATGTCAATTTAGCCCGAAATTTGTGGGTTGACTCGATTAATCCGACAACTCGACAGGATTAGGGTTGAAAAATCTCAACCTAAAAAAAATCTCAATCCGAATGACCCTAAACCAAATGGCCCGCAACCCGATAGGGTTGACCCGAAGATAGCCCGGACCCATAGGGTCAACCCGAAAATTAGCGAGTTCTCGTTGTTTAGTTTACAAACTTCATTAATTTATTATTTTTCCAACTTTTGAAAGTTAATATAATAAGAATTTTTTTCAAATGTATGGTAGAAAATGCATTTTGATTCAATATTCGAAAGTTATGTCCATCATTTCACTTTTCTCTATTTTAATATAACATTTGAAATAAAACGTTTAGATTTAAAAAAAAATTGATAATCTATTAAGAAAAATGTATTTTCTTACTTCTCTAAAAGTTGTATATTAGTTTTGAGTTGAAATGACATTCATTTATTGATGTATTTATTTGTTACAAATATACAATTATCAAAATTTATATATTAACTAAAAAATTTCATAAACTTTTTTGAGCTCGATTGGCCCGATGGGTTAGCCCAAAACCCGATAATTTAGGACTCGGGTTGAGAATTTCTAACCCGAAAAAATTACAACCCGAATGACCGTAACCGAATAGCCCGACAACCCGATAGGGTTGGCCCGATTGACATCTGATCGATCTGAGTTCCGCCGGAGGATCGAAGGTAACAGGAATTAAAAGGGGGCTCGAAGGATTTACGTGGTTCGATCGTGAATGATCTACGTCCACGGCTCAAAGTGCGAGTGTTTTGTTT